>JAQIXI010002363.1:0-10524 GCA_034700165.1 Galumnidae sp. Gr-Ori-00277
AAGACATAAATTATCAAAAATATCGTTAAACTAATGTTTTGTTTGTTTTGTCGAAAAGCAATGCTTTGGGACTCAAAATAATAGGTTTTCCGATTGGAATCAATGATTCAAAATATCCACGAAATCGTCTTATATTTAATTTGTGTTTCGTTTTTAACGCTTCCTTAAGAACCACTCAATACGAGCCAATTGTCCGAAAGTTAGCCAATTATTTCATTCATTTGGAACTGGAGTTTGGATTCTTATCTGACGACCAAAAGAAGTGTAATTTACCCCTTTATTTGAGGCAAATTAAAGATCAATTAAATTCGAGTCGTGTCTGTTCTATAAACGTTTGTAAGCATTCATTACTGAAATTGCAGTCAATGTTTAACCAGATGTTTGTCAGCCCCCTCCACAACTCTTCATTTAAAAGTAGCCAGAGTACAGCCGGCACCACAACAAGTCCAGGACTATCACGTCCCTGTCTTACAAATATCTATTACTCCGAGTCAATGGGATCTGACAACACAACAGGTATTCAATTCTGTTTTCATCAAATTTCAATAGTTTTTAAAACTAAACTTAAATTCATTTATTGGAGTAACTAAAGGGTAACCAAAGGGTAACTAAAGGGTAATCAGTGGATAACCAGAACTAATTTTTTTCTCTTTTCTCCTTATTTTTATAATATTATATTTATTGTTTTCAATAGTTTTTGATAAACAAATTGTTTATTCTTTTGGTTACTCCTATTTATGACCAGAGATTGAGATATCGGTTGTTTAGGTTTTGTTTTGAAGATTTTGACGCCATTTGTTCGGAATCTAAATTTGAAGCGCTTTTGTTGTTGTCGTCAATTTTGTCAAATCATTTGTTTTAAGAGCAATCAAATGAAAGGAATGAAGTGACGGACGATTTCGACTTCTTTTCAGTTGAAAATTACAATATTTGTAGTGAAATGACGTTTCATTTAATCAGTTTATGTCCGATATTTCAGACTCTGTTTTAATCGATTATTTAAGAACTAATTAATGTGTTCTGTCTTTAATTGCTTTTCAGTGGGACTATATTAGTACGAAGGTATACATTGGGTTAACTGTCGGTTGACATTCCTATGAATTCCTTTTTAAAGCATGAATTGATTAATATTTCTGTCAATTGTTTGTCAATCATTTTGTGTTCATTTTGTGGTTTAATATATTTGTTTTGATTGCTTTTAATTACTATTAATTTTAAGAATCACTTAAATTCCAAAATCACTCGCATTTTAGAGTTAATATTAAGTCTAAAATCATTAAAACTGTCGATTAAAAGTCAACTAACAAAAACAGATCCTTCCATATATCGATGGCTTTCGGCACATCTCTAAGATTGCTATGGAAGCAGACGTCGAGGTCAGTCTTGTGAAGGCTTGTGTTCAGAATATGATTTATTACGGAATCATTACTTTAATACCAATATTTCAATATTCAAATGTATACTTAACGACACCTCTTTTGGTTCATTTGGCCGAAAGAACATCACTTCAGGACGAATGCATTCGGTATTTGTCAGTCAATAAAACTTTTATTTATTTTCTCCAAAAAGATATGTTTCGAGACCTGAGAGCCAACAGTGCCCTACATTTCGATCAATTTTCCAACTCTACTGTAATATGTGTCCGGGAATGACAGTCAAAGATCTCTGCATTAGATTCAATCCGTCCGCTCACGGAATCGATGAGAAAAAACTCATAAAATTTGGTTTAACTAAAGGACTGATTCGGAGGTTTCAAAAATATCCGATATTTTTGGCTCCAAAACCTCATTCAGTAGAGAATCAAAGAGGTCTCTACCGATTCTTTGATGGCAATCATAGTTACGATGAAATTTGTTGTAAAGCTTTGAAGAGTTATAACGATCTCGAAGAAAGGGTCGAAAAACATCCGGCAATTGTCGTCTGTTGGAAATAATTGTTTTCCTTTTGTTTTTAATAAAATTCAAATTTTATTTCGTTTTTATAATTTTTTAATTCAAATTCAAAGTTGTTTTGCGCGTCAGCACCGGTTTGGGGTTCAATATCTCTATTCTTGAGACCTTTTTGATAATTTTTGAAGTATTGGCCATCTTTTAGACTCTTTTAAACTTTTGTTCATTAAATTTGAGAAATAATCCCAAATAGTTTAATGAATTGAATTATAATGAATGAAATTTACTTTAATTTTAATTTTAAAACATTTTCTGATTTTATTAGAGAATAAATTTTAAAAGAAATTTTAACAAATTGTTTATCGATTCAAAGAGAGAATTCCACTCAATTTCATTGCATAGAAATCAATTTTATTGCAATTGAAATGATTTTTTTGCTTTCATTCTCTGTTTATTCTTTTGGGAATTCATTCCCAGTTTTTATCCGAATTATTGAAGAAATAAATTTACTTTTTGTGAACCCATTAATGTTTAATCGTTTGTTAAACTTTTAACGGAAGTTAAGAATATCTTTTATAATATCCTCTTTTAATAGAAATTCCGACTCTAAATGCGATCATTTTTTAATAGATATTTGGATTTCCTTTTCTTAAATAATATTTTAAAAATTGTCAAATAAGTGAAAGTCATTTATATATTATATAATTATAATGTAATAACAATTTATAAGTCTTTCCAAACAACAATTTTTTTTAAATTTATATAATATTTACATATTATTTAACAAAAAAAAAAAAAAAGATTTGTTTAAATTTTAAGTTATTTTTAACACAATTTTAACAAATAATGAGAAATATTTTAAAAGTAAAATCACTAAAATCCGACTCAATTTGATGTAAACCTAATCCCAGAGCTCTTCTCTGATGTACTAATTTTTTTAATGAAATTTATTTCCACTTGGTATAATTGTTTATTATATACTTAATTGTGTTATTAATAATACAATAGTGATGTTCACCCAAAGCATCTCAAGAATGGAAGGAGACTTCCCCTCAATTTCAACAAATAGAAACAAAAATCAGAGAAAAGAAATAGCTAGCTCAATTTGTAACTAATACATTAATTATCTAACTTTTAGCTATTTTATCAAAAGAATTGAAAAAAAAGAATATTTTTGACACAAATTTTGAGTAAAATAAGAAAATTCTAAAACTTTAAATAAAATACTACTTTCCCTCATTTTTCAATAAAAAATAACAGAATATAATTAATAGTTAAGAGTCAGTCAAATGTCATATAATTAATTTAAATTTTATACAAAAATATCAGTTTTTATTCTCATTAGAATTGATGTCTGAAACAGTTTTGTAGCGATTATTTAGTATATTATTGAATGAATAATCATTTTTTAATTTATAAATAACATAACATATGAGTCATTAAAGTTATGATATGTTATAAATAGACCTTTCAATTAATGCTTAATTTTTCGATGAAATAGGATTTGGCGAAATAGAGTGGAATTGAATCGAAATTTGCTTTACCTTTCATTAATTGAACTAGATGCTTTTCAGATTATTGTATACACTTTAGCTTTTGTACTAAAGAAATGACTAAAACTGGAGTTTCAGTTCAATAAATAGAGATTTTACTTCAATAAACTTTTTCAATTAATTTCGATAAATTTCCTTTTGAAGATCTTGAAAGCATCAAGCTTAATTAATGGAAAATTCAAGGAAATAATGTTCTTGTTTAAGGATGAAAAGACAAAGAGGATTTTCCTGAAATTTCATATTAACTTAAAAGCTATTATTCTATTCTATTCTATTGAATGACTGCAAAATAGGACTTTTATTTTGAGCACAATTTAGTCCATAAGTGAATGACTGCTCTTTTTGTCAATTTTTGGTTAAAGTCTTTACAATTAAGAGATTGAAATTTAAGACACTTTTATTGATTGGCTTTTGGATCAAAAATTGGACCAAAATATATATTTTGGTTAAATTCGGCAATTTTTGGATAATATATAATTCTGTCATAAAATCCTAGTTCATTCAACTTAAATAAATAAACCTGGTTTAACCCCATTTCTTTGAGAGAAGGACCTGCGCTATTTCCGATTTTCGAACATCAATAGGAATTCTATTATCATAAAGAGTAGGAGCATGCAAGATTATACCACATGTGCCCACTAATACTGCAGTTGTGAATATCCAAAGGAATAGTCGGTCTAAAACCATAGCGACGTACTTCCAGTCTTCCTTAACCTACAAATAATGAAACAAAAATTGACAAAAGAGTTGAAAGAGTCCTAACATTTCTTTCGAGAATTGATTTCGAGTGAATTCTATTCATTCGCTATTCAGGAAGTGTTGCGAACTGAGCGACACTCAGATGTCTTCAGTGCTGTCCAATGTTTGGCGAATTAAGAGTTTATGGATGAAATCAATGTCAACTCAATTCAGTTCAATCATTAAATATTAAAACTAACGAAACGTAGCGTTTGTTTGGATCTCAATTAAGTTATGGACAAATGTTTCTATCATTTAATCGATTTCTTTGAAAATATATAAATTGAATTTGACTTCAAATGCTTTCAATTTTTATAAACTGATTCGGTTTCAAATCAGTTAAAAATTTTTAACTTTGATTTCTTTGAATTCTTTATTCTTAAAATAAATACGATCTCTATTTGACCACAAAATTCAACATTTCTTTACAGAATTCTGAACTTATTATAAGAAGAAACTGAACTGAATTGAAATGAATTGAACTGATCTGATCTGAACTGATGTCGAAGAGATCTCTTTGTGAGGATAAGAACTGTTTAATGTTTACTCAAATATAAAAATATTTTAAAAAGTTTTCATTTGATCACAAATATTATACAATTCGTGTCATTTGTATGTTTGAGCACTGAATTCAAAGCAAATATAACTTCAGTTTTAACTTAGAATAAGAAAATTTTGTTCATTTTTCAAAAGAACATCAACTTTCAATAGGAATGTGACCTAGATCACATTTCAGATATTGAGTACTGAAATGAGATGAAAGGAATCTAAACATTTGATATGATATGATAGGGTATGGTATGAGTGCTGAACAAACGAATATTATTCGTAAGTTTCGTCAAATTATTAAATCCATTTTCAATCAATAAAATCCCTTTCGATAAACATTTGCCTCAAATTGAGTCTCATTTAAACGTCAAAAGTGTTTAAAAGTCTATAATTTTTATGATTGATATTTGTTTGTAGAGTCAGTCTCTGAGTATAACTTAATTTATTTGAGTCACGTTTTGTTGTAACGACTGTTTGGAAACTTTTAAATTTAAAATAATAGCAATGTTTGAGATTTACCTCATTTTCTTGTTCTGTTCTTCGCGTACAGTCAGCGATATATTTAACGCTTTCCATTGCTTTCAAAAATTCCGGACAAAAATGTATTTTACGATTTGTACCACAATTTTGTGTATTTTGAGCCAAATTGGCTGAAGAGTTAGAATGAGATAAAAGAGGAGTCGATTGCATTTCACTAATATAAACTAGGTCTTCGTGACTTTGAACAGTCGGCAAATTAACTATTTTGTTTCCATGTATTCGACACTGATTTGAACGGTTTATATTAAATTTATCCAAATTTGTTGACAATTCATAACTCGATCTTCTCTTAAAGGGTGAGTTCGAATTCGGGAGATATTGAAGATCCGGAACTAAAACAATGATTCAAATCAATTCATTTATAAATTGTTAGCTTTAATTCAAATTAAATTTATTGTCGATTTGAAAGTTAATATTCCCTAATTATATAGTCTAACATGACCATGCTCACTTTCAAATTTCTATATTTACTTAAAGTAAAATTTCTTTATATTATTTTTAGTGAATATTTCAAATCTTCAGTAAATTTTCTCAAAAAAATTTATTCCATGAATTTAGTCATAAATTAAAGTAAATTAGATTTTCCTCTTTAATCACTGGAAGGAAAAGAAATAAAAATGAAACGAAAGAATGATTTTTTTGAAACATTTCTTAATCAAAATATATGAAAAGTGATTAAATTCAGTCATATTTTAATGTCATTCTCTAAAAAGTATGAAAATGTCTTTAATCCAAAGATTATCTCAAATCAAAGAAAATTCTTAAAATTAATAAATTTGTCGACAAATGTTTGAAAACAGAAATGTTTTCAATGATTGAAAGGGAAAAATGTTTTCCATAAATATTTAATAGATGTAAACAAATAGAAGCTATAAATCATTTTATGTGAAAAGCATTTTACAGACGAGAGAACAGAAAAGAAACGCTTCATTACTGGTTTGCGTCGAACAGTCTGTTTGACTGCCGAAGTCTCTGAGCTCTGTTCCATTACAGGTGCGAACCACAGCCCGTGTCTTATATTGGATTGAATCGCAGTATTGATGAGAATTGTTAGCACTGTTGGCACTGTTTGATGTGTTCAGTGTGTAGGGAGGCCTTCGCATCAGTAATAAACGTGGAAGAAGATGAATGAATACCCGCCTAACCCATGGGGCCTAAAAAGTGAACAGAATATGAGTTATTTAAGAAAAACATTGAAAGTAAGTACCATTCGATGTGTAGACGACGACCGAAAATGAACGTTAAGAACGACTACTGTCACACATATTGAAAGAGTGACCAAGATCATTGTAAATAATAAATATTTTCCCAAAAGAGGCACCACTAGACTCGTTGGCTTTAATTTGGCACAGAATTAGTTTTAAATTAAACAATCGATTCCACTACTAATGAAAACAATACAAACGAAACGGATTTTATTTTTGACTCATTACTAATGACTCATTAAAAGCAAAATTTAATTCATAATTAGCTCTAAATCTGTTTTCAATAAGACTTTAATCCATAGAAAAAATTCTCATTTTATTAATTTTGAGAATTTATTTATAGATTTATATTTAATTGAGATATTAGTACAGAATTGACATTAAAATGGAGTGAATTGCAAAACAGGTGAAGTGGTATTTACCGATTTATCAGTAAATTATCTATAAATGGAAGACTTTTTTTAGACATAATTCCATTACTTAGAAGAAGTCCTGTTTTTCAATTGATTTAATGTAAAAGTGAGTGAATTAATGGATTTATTGATTAAAACTGATATTCTCTGAGAAATTTGTTATTCAAATTCATTTAAAGACTAAAAACGAATATTTTTCGAATAATTTGAATAAAGTCTGAGATAAAAGTTTTGAATAGAAAGAAGAGTTCTGTCGTTCGTATGTTTCCATTAGAAGCCGGAATTGAATGAAGTTTTGGTTGAATACCGGAATAATTTCTGCCAAAAGTAGAAAGAAGACAGTGAGTGATAGGAGAATGGAGACGGAGAGGGCCACCTAATCCAATCAATTCAATCATCAATTATTCCCAGACTTTAGATTTCCATTAGAATTATTGCTCAAATTGTGTTTCACTGCACTTCCCTTCCCTTTAATCATTTCATATATATTTTTATATAATTGTTAAGCATTCGATACAACTCTAACAACAACCCTTAACTTTATTGATAAACACCAAACTTGGAATTCATAGCACCTGAAAAACTTCTCAATATTAATAAAATTAATGTTATGTTAGTTTCGATCCTAAGGTTTGTTTGTTTGTTAGTCTATTCGCTCTTAAGTTTATATAATTTATATAAAATAAAAAAAATATATTTCTTTAGAATATTCTTATTCTCATTATTTTAAAAAATTAAAAGAATTTAATCGAATGTTTGATATGTTTTTTCTAAAAAATAATTTAAATTTTTTTAAATAAATATTTAATGATTTCAAACAAAATATAATAAGTTTTTGTCAAATAATAAACTAATATTTATTGCGTCAAATCTTTTTAGATTCTCTTAAAAATAATATTTTGAAGTTTTATTTTTTTTAATTTAAACTTTAAAGACTTATATCGCAATATTTGTTTAAATATTTTCTTCATTAAATAAGAAATTTGTGTCTATTCAATATGAATATTAATATTTTGACTGACTTGAATATATCCTAGGTTAGTTCGATTCATTATTAATTTTTCTTATAATATTAATATATTACACAATATTAATATTATGAGCCCAGACGTCACTACTAATCATTGTCTAGAGCTCTGACGCCAAAGAAAATATATCCGCTTCCGATTCACTTATAGTTCAACCTTTTAATCATGTCTTAAAACTGGTGGAGGACATACATATTCCCGAACCAACCCGTTATTAAGGGTTTTCTAGTAAATCATAATCACTTATATAACAATTTCCCGAATCTGGTAGTGATTAACTGGTTTTCATATTACAAAAGTTTATTTCATTTTAAATCTATTATCCATAAGATTACCCAAAACACAAACCTTGATATCAATTAAAAAGAATTAGTAGAAGTGCTTCATAAGAACTCAATTAAATTTCATAAGAATTAATTTAAAGTATAAAGATGAGTAATGTCCCGCCCCTTTGCCCACCCTTTGCTCACCTATGCTTTAAAAATGAAGAATTTTTAAAGAGAAGTTTGACTTTTTAACACAAATGTTGCACTTTATCTTTGGTTTCTATTGCCAATTGAAAACTAGTGTTAATTTCTAAACTAGCATTATAACAGTATAAACAAAAATCATTTTACCTAGGATAAAGTTGATAAATAATAGTAGCTTATTTTAGCTGGATAAAACTAAAATAAAGCTATATTTTGAATGGAATAACATTTGATTAAAATATTTATTTAAATTAAAATGAGATTGGTACTTTTGTGATATTAAATAATTTAAGAAAGGATAAGCACTTGACTTACAGTTTATTCTGTTCGGAGACCTGTGTGTGAGTCAAAAATAGTTGTAAACAATTTTATGTATATCTGATATAAATTAACACAAAAACGCTAAGAATTGACCTCTGGTTTCGATGGCACTCTCTCTCAGCTCGTCTTACGTATGACCCAAAGCAGAGTCAAATGTACTTTCATTTGACACATCGCTGATGAAGGGATAAGTTTTGTCCCGAAACTCTCCGACAAAATCAGTTTTTGATTTTTATTTGTGATTAACTGTAAGTCAAGTGCTTATCCTTTTTTAAATTATTTATTTAAAACCATAAAATATTCGACATTTGATCAAAACATTAGTCGGCGTTTAATGTTAAACCTCAGACGAGTTGTGTATAATTTTGTGATTTAAAATAAATATAATTAATTGTTTTAATCCAATTCAGTTTTATAAACAAAAAATAGTCAAAAATTGAAATATTTTTAAGAGTGTATTACAATAAAAGGAAATAAATTTCTTCGACAAACCTTTTCTCCAGAATCTGAAGGCAAATAGAAGACAAGAACAGTAAGAAATGATATCCCCATACATGGAATAATCAAATTGACCGTGTAGAATAAAGTTTTCCTACGCATTGATATATTAAATGTGATATCAATGTATGGCTCTTCACAACAGGTATAATATCTGTTAAATTGGAATCAAAATTGAATTTCTTTAAGACATTCATTAGTTTATTCATTGATTTATATAATTATCGTTAAAATTATAAAATTTTTACTTTTCGTTTCTAATGGCCGGCACTTCGAGAACATCCCATTCAACACTCAGATAGAATTCAGTTAAATCAATGCCAACTTCAACGGCTCGGGTGCCGTTCACTTCATCCTTATGTCTCAAATCAACCTATTTTTCAAAATCAAAGCAAACGAATTCAATCAAAATAACTTTGAAATCAAAAGTTTTGATTATATAATTCAATAAACTTTGTATTGAATTCAAGAAAAAAAGAGTCCATACCTTAAAGCCGTCATATCTGGCAATAAATGAAAAAAGAGTACATTAGTAAAAAAGAGAGAGAAAGTGATGGGACTCACGTCCACGAACCAAACTTCATGATACAGGTCTGTTCATCGAATGGAAAGTACTCGACATCGATTTCACACGAACTCTTGTAAATTGCCGGCGGTTTCCACTCTATCCGACCCTTTGAGTCGAGTACAGCTTTAGTGGCCAGAGTCACCTCAAAGTTGCCGTCAGCGCTGATCATCAAATTAATGTCATTTAAGCAATATTTAGTTCATATAAATTCTATTCTCATCTAAAGAAATAAAATTGAATTTTACTGTCTTTTTGAAATTGATAGATTGACCATGATACAATATCATTCTTCTATAAATGTTTTAAAATATTTCTAAAAAGACGTAAAATATCTAATGAAATACATGACAAAAAATCAAATGACAACATATTTTTGTATTAATTGCAATCTTAAGAAAAAATCTACTAAATAGCAATGGATTTCTATATAAATTTATTTTTATCAAGATCATTTTCTAAAAAATAAATAAAAACCTCTATATCATCAAAATAATGTCATTTTAAAGGACCTCTCTTTTCTATCAATTTTAGTGATAATATTAAATCAAATTTACTTTATTTTTCTGAATTAAAATATATAATATATTTACTTATTATAGATTTTTTACCCAAAAATGTAATCTATTTTCTCATAATATTATTAAAAATTTCGATTATTTCCCATATTTTCAGTGCTTTTCAATACTTTTATTGAATTTTGTGGTCTTCTTAAGATTGACTACAAATATGAATGAAAGTCCGACTTTAAGTCA
>JAQIXI010002364.1:0-10523 GCA_034700165.1 Galumnidae sp. Gr-Ori-00277
CCTTTTTTGAATGAAAGAATTTATCAAGATCAAGTAAATTACAACCGTTCAAATGATCAAGAGGTCTATGATAAATATGCTGATGAAATAATGGCTAAATTTCCAATGTCCGCCATTTTTGAAAATTATAGCATAAAATTCAATGAGTAATATATTTTTGAAAATTATATTTTATTAATATAACCATAAACTATATTTTTAGCTTGGTGATTTCAGATGGATTGCATGGATACTTTGAAAACAAATCGGAGATCAATTTAGATCTAAACAGTTCTCCAATTATTGAAAGTTTGAATTTTGATTACAATTCAGAATTGTTTAAATGTTTTACATTTTTCAGTCATTTATTTAAATATTTTAGAGAATTGAAAATATATTTCGATAGAATGAAATTTAGGGCCTCAGGTTATCTATTTAACCTTGGTAGTAACAATAGTGTAAAATTCATACTTCATTCACCAAATACCTTGCCCAATTTATTTCATAGAAATGTATTATTTTTGGATATGAAAAAATACCATTTTATCAAGTTCAATGAAATCCGAACTGAACTTCTGGGCAGAGGTTATGACACGAATTGCTTTGAATATGATTTGGATTATAAGTTCGCGAATTTCAATATGAGGTCCGACTGTATTACGTCTTGCGTTCAGCAATTCCTCAGACATGCATTCAATACAACACAAATCACTTCTATTCAATATCTTTTAAGAGAATCATTAATTAAACAGCCGTTTATGGCAAATAAATATTTTACCAAGGGCAACGATTCATTAAGAAACGCATACTTTGGTGTTAAAGCATACTATAATTGCGAAGGCAAGTGTCGGCCCGACTGTAAGTTTAGGTATTTCTCAGTTTTAAACGACAATACAATTCCGAAGGAAAAGAATTATTCAACAAAAAAGAATAAAAATATTTTCAATATTTTCATAACACATAACTCTTTGGCCGACATTTCGATCAAACACTTACCCCAAACAACACTTTTGTCAATAATCTGTAATTTTAGTGGTTTGTTGGGTATGTGGTTGGGTCTATCGCTTTTAAGCATATTTAATGATTGTGCCTCGTTCATCATAGGATTTTCATTGAAATCAATTTCATATATTAAAAGAAATATTTTTATTAATAGAAATCAAAATATTATTAATATTTCATTGAAAACAATTTATGTAATTATGAATAAAAGAAATAGAATTATTCAATAGAAATAAACTATTAAATAAAATTAGCAAGTAATTTTACAAAGAGATTATAATGCATTAGCTTATCAAGATAAATAATTATCACATTATAAAAATTAAATTTAAAAATAATTTAAATTAAAAGTTAATATTAATTTTTTTATCTAAAAACTGATTTTTGTTGAGTTTTTTATTTTAACAGTAATTTACTAATACTTTCAAAGTTATAATTATTTTTAAAATTATACCCAATTTGACGCAACCCAATCAAATGATCAAGAGCACCTTGTATTGCCTCAGAGAAGCCCTGCTAAAGTAAACGGTATTTCATATAACAACATTAACTTAACAAGTTATTACGCAATCTTATATTTTTCTTATGATTTCCAAAGAAATATTCAATTTATAGAATAATTTGAGATAATAAAACACTTATCACAAAAAAAATTTAAAATTAATTTTAAAAAGAGTAGTTTTAAACATTAATATTATAAATATATATACTATTTGTTAATAAATTAATATATATTTATAAGACATGTAATTCTTATTATTTTAAAATAATTTATTAATTAAAATAAACTAAATTGGTTTACTTGAATTTGATATTTTTAAAAAATATTCCTAATAATCATAATTTTGGAAATTTTATTGTAAACAAGGTTTGAAGGCAAACCCATAATCACTATATTTACGATCATTTTTAATACCATACTCAAACTGGTTCTTAAATATTCTCAATATATTTCTTATAAAATAATTGATGGATTATATGGGTTTATGAAGATAAAATCGCTATATTAACTATCGTAACCTACTTAGATCATGATAATTTTTGAATGAATCGTCCGATTTTCAAGCAGTTTTAACTAAAATAATCTAGAATAATGGTATTTTATAAAAATAATTTTTTGAAAAATTTTGATAATTTTGAAATAATTATTTTTGATTTTAAACAAAAAATAGATATTTTTATGAAAATTTTTGACATTTTTTTCATTTATTATAAAATAACTCAACCGATTTTAATCCTATAAACGGATTTATTTAACACTAATTATTATTGATTTAATTTAACTAATTTTTAAACACCTAACTATAAATATTAAAATTCAAGATACAATTACCTAGATTAATTTTTCAACTAAATTAAGAATTCATATGGAAATATTATTGAATTATTTGTTCAATTTGATAAGAATGTTAATTAGAATGAAATCTAATAGATAAATAGCAAGTTATGAAAAAATAAATTCGTCTATAGGATTAAAATTGGTTGAGTAGTTTTATAATTATTGAAAAAAATATCAGAAATTTTCATAAAAATTATTTTTATAAAATACCATTATTCTAGATTATTTTAGTGAAAACTGCTTGAAAATCAAACAACCCATTCAAAAATTATCATGATCTAAGTAGGTTACGATAGTTAATATAACGATTGTATGTATGGACTAATCATTAGTCACTAATGTGTGTATATCGGTGAACCGATTACTTAAAATATGCGAAAATTAGTGTACGCGTGGATTAGTTCACACGTAGAGCAGTGTAAAGGAGGAATAGTGTAAGCGTGGGTTAAAGGAAGCGTGAATTAGTGGGAGGGTGTAAAACGAAACTATACACTATATTTTACTCTTTAAATGAGATGAAAAATTCTAAAATTTTATCAAAGCAATTTATTGCTTTAAATGAACATTTTATTAGAGAAATATAAAAAAAGGAATTTCACAAATTTACCATAAAACATTTTATGATGATTTTAAAGAAAACAATTTAGTTTATCATGTAAAGATAATGATTTATATTAATTATAGTAAATTAATATCTTTTATAACTAACAATTTTACTGATTAGAAAATTTTTCATATTTTCTTAAACTTTTGAAATCCATATTTAATTGCTTTAAGTATTAATATTTTGATAAGAAATTTATATATAAACTAGCAATTTTTATTCATAGGTATTAAACAAAATTTTAGTTCAAAGTTAATTTAAACCAAATGCTAAGACTATGAAAACACTAATTTTCTACGTATCACTGTCACTCATAATTGCTCTCTCAGAGCAAGGTATTCATTACTTACTAATTTACTTATAATAAATACTAATTTTTCTCCAAGCTTATAAATTTCTACATGATGAAAGCGATATGCCCCTTCGAAAAAAGATTATTACAGAAACTCTTATTAAACAGGCATTTGATAAATATGATAAAAATTACTGTGAGGTTGCCAAAATTATCAAGATTCAACTAGAGCAGATGATAGATAGCAGAGTTCCCTGGGTTGTACTTATTGGGGCCAATCAACTTTTAACGAGTCGAATAGAATTTGGACTTAAAGCAAATAGGGTTCCAATAAACTCTTCACTCTATCGATATCAAGATTTAATGGATGTCGAAATATTTACAGTGGAAGCAAATAATGAACCCCAAAGGATATTGTTATGAAAGGTAATTGTTTCAACTTGTTAATTTTTATAAATGTTTTTGATTTAATTAAATTTAATGATAATAAGAGAAATTCGTTTATTTAATTGAAATAATTAAATTCTATAAACATATAGCCAAGATTTTAAAGTCACAAAAAGATCCTAGATGGGATGGTTTACCTGAAGCAGATATGAGCCAAAACAGAAATTTATTATTCGAAAATATAATAGATGAGACACTAAGTTTAACAAAGGCTTCGGAAATATTGTACGAAAAAGGAACTGATTATTGCACGGGTAGTTGGGTTTATATTGTTGCCGCAAAAGGAAGGCTAGAATAAGATTTCTGCATTGCATATGATAAGATCGAGGAAGCATATTTTCATACATATTGGCCAAGATATTCTTCACGACAAACCCATGAAAACATTATTTTTGCACCTGGTATTTCTTCAAAAAAAACCTGCTAAGCTCTATCTAACATAAGATAAATCTAATAAAATGTGATTAATTTAATGGGTATATCTTAGGGATGGCAAATGACTTCGATTTCCAGGGAGGTATTTGGCAAAATACCCCACCCTGGAGGCTAAAAACCTTGACAGATCTAGTGCTTGTCCATAGATGTAATGTTAAGGATTTCAAAATCCCAGGGGGCATTTTTCCGATTTTTCGTTCCATGGGGGTATACGGGTAATACCCCCCTATTTGCCATCTATGGTATATTTTGATAAACTAATTCATTAAACTACATTTGTTACATTTATTTAAACTAATCTTACTTGCTAATCTAATTAGAAGTTCTCTTATACTAAATCCATCATGAAATTATATTTTTATTTAAACACGATATAATTTGATGATAGAATAAAGTTTCAATAAAATTGTTGTCAAAAATATTTCATGTGATAACATTAACCTATCAAGGTATTTTGCAATAATGAATTTCCAAAAAATATTTTCTTATTTCCAAAAAAATTTCGAATTTACAAAATAATTTGAGATAATAAAAAATTTATCGCAAAAATTCAAAATTTATGTTATAAAGAGTTGTACCCTGAATATGCGTGTATAACACATACCCCGCTTATACACATAGTACCTAGTACAGAAGTGCATATCACAGCTCAAACTGATGCTATTAAACGCCTAAACATATAACTATCAGTTGTTTAATCAAAACATTAGTGACATATTTGAGATAAAAATTTTTCATTTCTGACAGACTTCTGATATTTTAATCCCTTTACTTCCTATACATGGGTTATTTTGTATACAGGGAAGGCAAATAGGAGGGTATTACCCGTATACCCCCCCTTGGAACGAAAAATCGGTAAAATACCCCCCCTGGGATTTTGAAACCCTTAACATTACGTCTGTGGACAAGCACTAGGTCTGTCGAGATTTTTAACCTCCAGGGTAGGGTATTTTGCCAAATACCCCCCTGGAAATCGAAGTCATTTGCCATCCCTGGTTATATATATTTAATCAGACTTCACTATAATTTGGTTGCCTATAGTAACGGTTACCCATAGCAACTGTGCATGGATGACGTAGTCCATATTTTCTGAAAAATTATATTTTGTTCTCGTATAATACTTATGTTTCGTTAAATAAACATAAAATAATGTCTGAAAACTGTAATTTTAGTCAGAAAAAGGGAATTTAATTTGAAAATAATCTTTTTGTTAAGATTATACGAATTCGCGTATAGTACGTTCTGGTATATTTTTACAAAAACAACTTTTTTCATCATATAACCCCCCGTATAATACACGCATATTCAGGGTAGTTAATAACTTAATACCTATTCTGGACATGTAATTCTTCTGTTTTAAATTATTTTATCAATTTAAATAATATGAACTTGTTCAAAAATATTTATTTAAAATTCATAAAATTATATTAATGCCATTTAATTATAGCACATTATCAGTAATGATAAAATTGTTGCCAAGCATATACGTATTTCTTATGCTAACATTACCTTATTAGGATATTTAACAAATCAAACAATTAATGAAAATTTTATGACGATTTTTAAAGAATTCGTTTCATTTACTAAATATTTTATAATAATTAAACATTTATAACAAAAAATCAAAATTTATTAACAGATCTTTTGATAGATACATCTTTTAATAAAATAATGTTGGGCTGATAAAGAGGTCAGATCTTATCCAGAAAAAAATTAACAAATATTTCCTCAAGGTACAATTCATAGAACAGATAAAAAATTTGTGGAACTCGATTTGCCTTAAGTCGAACAAAAGACTTAAAGGTAACCGAGTTCTACAAATTCTTTATCCATTTCAAAGTAACCTAGTAAATTTTTTTTGACATTCCGGATTAAATAGACTTCTTTTCCTATTTTTGAAAAATCAAAGAAAACAAATGCAGTGTTTTTCTTGCAGGTTTAGAATGTATATGATATCATTTGACTCAATAAATATTAAAGAATTAATCATTTTTTTAATTAAATTAAATGTAAATAATTTTATTAAATTTCATTTTTCTGAAAAAATTTTCTTAAATGTATTACGCTTAATTATAAAAATTATATAAAAATTAAATAATATGGCCTTGTTTATTTGAAATATTTGTAAGTCTTAAAAAACTGTTTGACAAAATATTTTTATTTTTTATTGTCATTATTATTGAACTAAAATTTTATTATTTATACATAAAATAAATTAATGACAGAATAATAGAATTAAATTATAAATTGTATTGAAATTCCAACTATAAGTGCATTTCATATATTATCATTAAAGTTATCAATGCATTTCACAAATCAAACATTTATGATAAAATTTTATTGAATTTTTAGAGAATTCATTTTATTTATCAAATATTTTGAAACAATTATCACAGAATATCATAAAATATATTAAATGTTTTATAATAATTATCTTTTATAACATTAAAATCAAATGATTTAAGAAAAATTTCCTTATTTTTTAAGTCTTACGCAAAACATAATTTATTGCTTAAAATAAAAACTTTGATCAAAGAAATATCACAAAAAGGAATTTCACAAATTTACCATAAAACATTTTATGATGATTTTAAAGAAAACAATTTAGTTTATCATGTAAAGATAATGATTTATATTAATTATAGTAAAATAATATCTTTTATAACTAAAAATTTTACTGATTAGAAAAATTTCCATATTTTTCAAAAACTTTTGAAATCAATATTTAATTGCTTTAAGTATTAATATTTTGATAAGAAATTCATATATAAACTGGCAATTTTTATTCTTAGATGCTATACAAAATTTTTAGTTCAAAGTTAATTTTAAAGCAAAAGTTATGAAAACAATAATTTTCTACGTTTCACTGTCTCTTATAATTGCTCTCTCAGAGCAAGGTATTCATTATATGCTAATTTATTTATAAACGAAACTAATTTTTCTCCAAGATAATCAATGTCCACCTGATGAATGTGACATGACCTCTCGAAAAAAGATGACTGTCGAAACAATTGTTCAACAAGCATTTGATGAATACGATTCAAAATACTGTGAGGTTGCTCAATTTATCAAGACTCAACTAGAGGAGCAGATAGATAGCACAGTTTCCTGGGTTGTGCTCATTGGTGGCAATCAACTTTTAACGAGTAGAAAAGAATTTGGACTTAATGCAAAAAGGATTCCAACAAACTCTTTACGCTATCAATATAAAGATGTAGACGATGTCGAAATATTTGCAGTTGAAACCAATACTCAACTCCCAATAGATGTTCCTGCTAGAGGTAATTTTTTATCTAGCTTATTTTTTATAAGAGATTCTATTAAATTTAATAATTATGGTTTAAATAATAGTTTATTTAATTAAAGTATTTTATCGTAATTTTTTATTTTCAATTATTTAGCAAAACTACTAAGATCGAAAATAAATACTATGGCAGTTAGTCCGGACCCTGTGACCGATATGAACAAGACAATGGCAAACTCATTTTCGACAATAGCAACAACTGCTCTTGGTAAAAATGAAAGCTTTACGGGGGCCGCTAAGATAATGCAAGAGTTGGCACCTGAATTCGTTACGGGTAATTGGGTCTTCATTGTGACTGCAAAAGGTAGACTAGATAAAAATGTTTTCTGCCCTTCTTTTGATAAGATACATGGAACAAATTATCAAAATCAATGGAGACGTTCATCATCTACACCATATTCTCATGAAGTTCTAGCTTTTGCCCCTGGCGTTGTCAAAACTAAGCCTTGTAAAGCAAAGAAAACTGAATAAGATAATTTATTTTAAATAGAAAAGAATTCTATCTATATATTAATTAAAACTAAAATAAAATAATCAAGACTAAATAAAGTTAAAATCAAATTAAAGCATTTTCTATTTAAACTAAAATATAGTATTGATATTTAATTAAATATTTAAAAAATTAAAACACAATTTAGCTTGAGTACATAAAGTACAGTTGGTATCTGATTTTGTTCAAATGATGTGTTCTGAAAATCATTGACTTAAATCGAGTATCCATAACATCAAGACTTCTATAGGAAGGGTTTGAAAGGGCTTTGAAAACCATTGACCAAAACCTAGGTTTGACTATATGACGGTTGACTAAAATCGGGGCCAGACTGTATAATTGCTTGAGAATTGCAATTAGCTTGGTTGTATGGTTGGTATAATATATGAGAAATATTTTTATGAAATATTTGTTGTTTATATAGAAATAAGAGTTCAGCTCTTGATTTATAAATAGTTTTGCTGTTTTTAAATTGAAATTAATCAAGCTTAAATCTATATAAAAATGGGTGGTTGTGTGGACGCAAGACGATTTTTCAATATGTTTGTTGACCACAAGCTTTATAAGTTCTGTCAAAAATAACCTTGGTGAAACATTAATTTTATTTTTCCAAGTAATTATAAAAATAATTAATACCTTGCTTATTTATTAAAAAGAATGAAATAAAGATTATAACAGATTTCATAGTTTTAAATTAAGTCTAGTTTTTATAATAAATTTGAACTTGAAAATTGAACTTAACTTGTAAGTTTTAGTATATGTTATTTTTATCCATATATTTAATGTAATAAATTATTATTAAGGCTTGAAATTAGGGTAAAATTTTTCTAATTATTATTATTTATTATATGTTGTGTAATTTCTTCTAATTATTTGATAAAACGTTTAGAAATAATCATAAAATATTTTATCAAAAATTCTTAATTTGTTAATTGTCTTAATAAGTTTATGATACCCTTAGCAACAATTTTATTGCGATTTTTAATTTTATCATTAATTTATTTGAAGTAAATTTAATTAAATATAATTTAAAGAAAAATAACAATAAAATTATAATTTATAAATGATTTTTCAAAATTATTTGAAAAACTTATAAATTTATTTATTGATCGAAATAAGATTATTCTAATTATAAAATAGTAATGAAATCTATTTTATAAAATTAAAATAAATTTTTAAATCTATTAATAATTAATAATTTAATTAAAAGAAAATATTACTTTTTAATACATTTATAGTATAAAACAGAAAATATTTTATAAATCATTTACTCTTCATTTCAGTGAAAAAAAAATCAATTCTTTTAATATAATAGTATTTCATTCAAAAAAATTTTAATTAAAATGTCACTACTCATCAAAGTATTGCTAGATTATTTTACTTATGTATTAAAAGTTGCACAATTCTTTCATTGTGAATTTATTTTATTGAATATTAATGTACTAGTTTATTTCCAATGATAACTTTTAATTACACATTTACAAAAATCGAGAAAATAATTATAAGTTATTCTAGTAACAATTGTTAAACTTAACATGGTAATTATGCTATTGTATGTAACTTATAAAAGTAACTAGGGCAACCAAATTGATTGTAAAGAAATTTTTTCAATGAATACCACAAGTAAAAGTAGTAAGAACATTCAATGTTAATTAAAGTAAAAAATCTCTAAATATTAGTTATTTTAAGTTATTCTAAGTGATCTAGTTAAATTTTAATTATTCATAAATTTTAACTGGTGCTTTACTAAAACAATGTTTAGAATAGAAAACCGATCTATGTTCTTTAGAAAACTCATTCTGACCCTAACCTGTTTGGGTTTTCTTCTCTATCAAAATAATCTTTTGATAACCGAATACTTTAGCGGTAAAACCGTTGTCTCTATAACTATAGGCCGACTCCCGAATGTAGCCATACCTGCCTTCTCTCTCTGCACACCTACTATACTATCGATGAAACGGATGTCTCAGTTTAAGCCAGAGTTCAATCACTTCTTTACTGAATATGAAGAACTGAATAAGAAGATCAAGTATTTACCGAATAGAAACCCCGAGGAAACACCAGAGTCGAAGAGAATTATCGAGGAAATGAATAAATTGTACAAGCGACTCAACAATCAAATTGACCTGAGTACTATTCCAGTGTCGGTTATACTGAATAATCTGAGCGTTCCAAATGACAAATCATACTGGTACTTTGAGATGACGTTTGAAGGGGTCTTTGATCTAGGCAAAGGTGTGAACAAGACCAGGTTTATGGCTCCACAAGATATCACATTTACTCCAATTGAAAGTCTAAGATTATCTTGGACAAAATGGGGAGTTTTGGAGTCATACAAATGCTTTACATTCTTTAGTACTCTTTCAAAGCAATGGAGTAAATTTAAATTGAACTTGGAGAAAATTACATTAGAAAACTTGACATCCCTTTACAAATGGATGCCACCCAATAGAACCGACTTTTTTAAGTTCGCATTTCATTCTCCCAACTCTTTCCCTGATTTGACAGAAGAGAACTTCTATGATATGCGAACGGACCGCTTCTATACATTATTTTATAGTCAGATAAACACCGTTTTGTTGGACAGTAATTATGACTCCAATTGTTATGATTATGACATCGACTATAAGT
>JAQIXI010002365.1:0-10522 GCA_034700165.1 Galumnidae sp. Gr-Ori-00277
AACACTTAACACACTTTTAAAGTAAATCCACGAAATTTTGTCCATTTGTTTGTCAAAAATAAAGTGATGAAAACAGTTGTAAAAAAGCCCTCCACAAACCATTTTCACTGATTTTGAACTAACAGATATTTAAACCACTTTTAGTGTTTTGGTGAACGATATTTGTGAAGAAATTTTCACGCATTGCATAATCGACACGTTATATGATCTCAAATGTTGTTTATTTTAATTTAAATGTTAACCAATAATAATATGAGTAATTAAATCAGAATAAAACAAATCTGTTTTCAAAGTCTAAAATACATTTTAAAACCAAAGCATTTCTAAAGAACTTATTAAAGATTTATAATTTTTTTTAATGATTTGTTTAAAAGTAAATTTATAAACAATTTTATAACCAAAGAATGATGAGAACAAGTGTCGGACGTCTCACCAAATATGTGACACTTTTCGGGATTAGCGGCGCTTCCGTTTATTATTTACATCAAAACGATTGGTATTTATATAAATGACTTCTGGTATTAGACTTTAAATTAATTTTTTTGAACTAACTTTTAGGGATATCCGAAATGTGGGCGCTTTCCGTTTCGGTCGGGCGGCGGTCACTGTCGGTAAAATTGCTGTCGACTATAAACTTAGTGTTTCCGGACTTAAAGACTCGTCGCCACAAACTTTGAAATTATGGTCTGAAGTACACCAAAGATCAGCGGATCGTCTTTTAGATTTGTGTTGTGCTAACGGCGGAGTCTTCATAAAAGTGGGGCAACACATCGGAGCCCTCGAATATTTGGTGCCCAAAGAATATATAAATACACTAAAAGTATTGCACAGTAGAGCCCCCCGTTCTTCCATCAAAGATATCAAAAAAGTAAATATTTTATCCATTCCTCAGTTCTTAACTTAATTTAAATGGTTTTGATTTTTACAAAGAATTATAATAATAAATTGAACATAGATTGATCTAGCATAATCTAATATAATCTTAATTGATTAGGTAATAAAAGAAGACGTGGATGACCCCAATCTATTGTTTTCAGAGTTTATTGATGAGCCAATTGGTGCGGCCTCTTTAGCACAGGTGCATAAGGCAAAGCTTAAAGACGGCCGTTGGGTTGCCGTCAAAGTGCAACATCCGAAAGTGAAACAACACAGTTATGTCGATATGAAAACAATGGATGTTTTGGTTCATTTGATCGATAAAATATTTCCTGAATTTTCGTTGTTATGGTTGGCCGAAGAAACCAAAAAAAATCTTCCTCTGGAACTGGACTTCATTAATGAGGGAAAAAATGCTGAACGTCTGGCGCGCACTTTCTCTGATTATTCCTGGTTTAAAGTACCGGCCATTGAATGGGAAATTTCTTCGCCGCGAATCTTAACGATGGAATACATGGAAGGCGGAGAAGTCACTGACAAGAAGTATATAACAAAACATCGAATAAATTGTCGCGAAGTATCACATCGTTTGGGACTTTTGTATAGTCGGATGATATTCATTGAGGGTAACGTTCATTGCGATCCCCACCCGGGAAATATTCTCGTCAATAAACACAGCGATGGCAGCCCTCAAATCATTCTTTTAGACCACGGATTATATTCTGTAATAAACTATTTTTAGGCCAAATTGTATTTCATATAAATTGTTTACAGCAATTGACTGAACAATTCAGACACCAATACAGTCGAATGTGGTTAGCAGTTATCAATGGAGATGTCAATCAAATCAAAGTTTGGGGACAAGCCTTAGGTGTGGGCGAACTCTCTCCGCTATTGGCCTGTGTTATGACAGCAAAGCCTTGGGATGCAATTGAAAGGGGACTTAATAAAACCGTTGATAAGGAAACTAAAAAAAGAGAGGTTTGACTGTAAGATATTTTGACTTTAATTTAAGATATTATGAATTGTGTAAAACAGTCAGAAGAACTACGAAAGTATGCGTCGATGTATTTGCAACAAATATCAGATCTGTTGGCAAAAGTTGACCGACAAATGATTTTGGTTTTTAAAACCAATGACTTATTGCGATCCATTGACTTCGCTTTAGGCACAAGTGGTGAGCGACGGTCTCTCATAACAATGTCGCGCTCATGTGTTCAAGTGGTCCATTCGGAACAACTAAGACATTGTAAGAATTGGTATCAAAGGTTTGGCGTCCATTTGAGCCAAAACTGGATTCAAACTAAACTCACGTTTTATTCGTTTTACTTATGGCTAACTGTTCTCATATGGGGTTCCGACTATTTATAGTCTTTTCTCAATTTTTTTCATAAAATGACATTTTTTTTAGCAATAATTGACAAATATATTCACTTTTAATATAAATAAAAGTTTACAAATTTATAGATTATGTGACGGTTTTAGAACTGATATTTTCATAATTTTTAATGTTTTTTGTTTTAATATTTTATGTTTTGTTTAAAGAAATAAATAAAAATAAAAATAAATAATTTATTCTAAACATTGAGTTTAAAGTATTGAAAATACCTTTTATTTCATCACAACTTTTAATACTTTATTTAATGACGAAAGACATCATTAAAAGTATTTGAGGAGAGATTTAACTAAAACTGAAAATAATGCAAAGAATGTCTTAAACTTATTACTATTTTAGTCCCATTTATATCACTAAACGCTTGAGTCACGTATGAAAGAGTACTTAACTTTCGTTTGTTTTGTCTATTATTCATAGATTTAGTCTTTAAGTTTAAATGTCTTTTATTTGAGTTTAGATGAGAGACAATAAAAGTAAAAACAGACTCTGATTTTGTCAACAATTTGTTGATTTCCATATCATTTAATTCTAATACTAATTTAGTGTTAATTTGATGAAATGAGTGAAAGTACCGAAAATACGTACAGTTCATCGCAAGAGGTTTTGTTTACCGAAGAAAGTCTCAATGAATTAGAAGAAGAAGAGGACTTTCAGTCAGACTTTCAGCCCTCAACACAAGAGATTAATAATATTCACACTCAGGAGGCCTCCAATGCCTCCGATTTCTTTGACACACTTCGTGAGAGTCAAATCAGTCAAAGTTCTTCGTTTACGCTCTCAAATGATAATCAGATAAGAAGTAAGTTATCGAAAAAACGTTTGTCTTTTATTTCATATTTTCTGATGAAATGCTTTAATCATTTCATTGTATGACTAAACCCTTTAAACCCTTTAAACCCTTAAACTATTATTCATTTCTTGCAAAAACTCTTTTTCGACTCAATTTCAAAGTATTTAAATAAACTTTTGTTTAATCATAGATTAATCATTGATTGATCATAGTTTGACCAAGATACAATATTGTTTCCAATTAATTACTATTAACTTTTAAAACAATTACTTTTTTCAATCATAAAACTAATGGTATTTTAAATTTAAATAATTTTAATAATTTCTGTTTTTATTAATTTTAAAAATTGAATTCTTAGGCAACGAATCCTCTGATTTGACGGTCGATTATTTATCCATAGATGAGCCGACTGTCGAAGAAAAGAAGAAAAGGGGACGAAAACGAAAGATAAGAACAGATGAAGAAATGGCGGAACACTTGAAGGAAAAGAAAGAGAAAAATAGATTAGCGGCTCAAAGACTCAGACAGAAAAAAGGCACAGAAATTGCCAAAAATGATCGCGAAGTGGTCCAACTCGAGGCCAATGTTCGCGCAAAGAGACAGTTCGCAGAACTGCTCGAAAACACAATAAGTCAGTTACAAAACAAAATTAAAGTTAAGTTTGGAATTGCAATGAAGTCATCGTTAGACGAATCAATTGAAACGAATGCCATTAAATTTGAATCCAATGATAGCAACCATTTGACAAATAATAACAATATTGTGGTAACAATTAGTGATAATCTGAATGGTATTAACGCTCAACAAAATGCTAATCAGAATCAAAGCCAAAAACAAAATATTAAATTAGAAACAAGTAATGGATCGGATCATCGGTACTATGTTTCCGGTTAATCGTTAATCTCATTATTTAATCATCGAATAAATGGTTAAATCATTTGCGAGTGAATTGTTTTCTCATTTCTTATCACTAATTTTGTCGATCGTTTAACTATTATTTTCGATTCAATTTTTGTTCATATTTTCAATCATTTATATGTATTTTGTAATTATTTGAAATCATTTTTATGAATCAATGTTTGATTCAATTATTTGTTCCTTTTTTTCAGTTGAAGTCAATTGATTTTCAGTCATCTCTAAGATATTGAAATCATAAATCAATAATTTTTTATAATTTCTGATATATTTTTAAAGTAATCCATAATTATTTAATTAATGAAAATTTTGGCCAAAAAAAGATTACTTTAATTATTTGTAAAATTATTTCTAATTTTTAGTAATTAGTAAAGAAGTAATCAATAAAAGTATTCTTTTATAAAACTATAGTTGAATACAGTTTTAATGTGCCTTTAATTAAATAATTGGCAATTCTTTTGTTCAGAATATATTCGTGCAATTTTTCAAATCCATTGTATTTTCATTCAATAAAAATATTGAATTTTATACTTTGTTTTAGTCAATGATTTGATTATTTAAGTCTTTGTTTAGAATTAAAATGAAATTTAAGGCTTTTTTTGTTTAGTTTAGACAAAAGTTTTATTCGGATGACATAACTCACTAAAAACTGAATCAATTTATGCTCGTTTAGTGTTTGTATAGATCTCTTTCAGATTTGAATAAAAATATTCATTTAAAAATATATTCAGAGAATAGACTCTATTTTAATGACTTTGAAATTCCGAGTAATTCTTCTGAAGTTTATTAAAATTAAATAAATTATTTTCATAAACAATAGTTCTTACAAAAAGTTTTTACATTTTGACAAATATGTGATTTAAAAAAGTTTTTACGTAAAATACATTCGTTTATATCAAATATATTATTAAATCTGGAAATTATTTATATAAAAATTGAAAAAATTTAAGTTTAATTTAAATACAGTAGACTTCAATTGAGTTCACCTCTGAAAACAAGTTTCACCTCAACTGTTCTGATGAAAAACACATTTTCACTTTGAAAGCAAATAACTTTAACCTTTTAGTGCAGTCAGAGCTTCAGTTAAAACTTGTGTTTCGTTTAGATTTAGTCTTAGCTTTTATTAGTGGTTAATCATTAATCGAATTAAAGGAAGAGTAACTTGGTACTATCAAATGAATCATTTGTTCTGAAAGTGAAATTGTGTGCTCTTCAGAGCATTAGAGGTAAAACTCATTTGCTTTCATATGAAAATCAATTGAAGTTTACTGTAAATGTTTTTAAGTGATTTCAATTCAAATTAAATATCAGATATAGTTTTCAGGAATGACTAACTTTTTAGGATTACTTTGTTTTCGTTTCTTAGCCGACGATAAACTAATTTTGGGTTCGTTTTCATAAATGACTTCATTATTGCTATTCATTTGACAATTAATATAATCATTAGAATTATTAACTAAATTATTAGAAACACTGAAATTATCGTCATTCGAGTTATGGACAGAATTAGAAATTGGGGTCCGTTTTCTGTGAGCGATAAAATCCCTTCTCATATGAATCGGTCGGTTTTTTAGATGCAGTTTGAAGTATAGTCCACATGCATTACAAACCGGTTGTCCCGAAGGATTTCGACGCCATTCACTAGATTTGGTTACACCACAATTACTGCAAACAATGTCTCGAGTCTTCTAAGAAAAGAATGTAATTAATCCAAAGACAACATCAAAACTATTTTTACTTTTTTGACCAATAAATTCGTATCAACAGATGAGTTATCTTCCGGATCCACTGACTTGGAATGAGAGACGCAATGATCGCAAAGATAGTGTCCTAAATAGGGTCCCGTTTGTGATAAGACGTTTGCTCCACATTTGGCGCATTGTTTTAAACAACTGCCCATTTGTTTATGACTTTCATTAAATGATAGAAATGGAACCGACGCTAAATCACAGGGAAAGGCGAGTTTTGGACTGTAATGACTCAACAGTCGAGTCGATGAAGAGATCTGAAACGTTTGAAAATTAAAAAATTTGAGAAAATTAATCAAAACTTACATCTGGTTTGAAGTCTATTCTCTTTTGTTCGTTCACTTCTTTAGAGGAATTTTTAGAATTATTTCTTATTCTTCTCCTTATTTTCTTTGCCTTTTGAGTCGATTCGTTGCAATCCATTGACTCATCAAAATGTCGACCTTTTTGTTGGTCAGCGCCGATACTCTGACCATTAAAACTCAATTTTGAATATCTGTTTCGCGGATAAACGATATCTTTTCTCATTTCAATGGGCCGTTGGATACCATAGAGCTTATAATAAAGACCGCAGGCATTACAGGCCACCTGTTTGTTAGCTGTCCTCCTCCACATCGAAGAGGTTAGAGTTCCGCAATTTGAACACTGTTTCGGTACTGAAGTCTATTTACAAATAAAAAACGATTTAGACTTTAATTCCATTTAAACTAAAGAATTGGATTTTATAAAAACTAACAAAAAGTAGATTTTTAGATAATATCAAAGAAAAATGATATGACTTTTGTTCAAAACTAAACGACTCTTAAAATGAGTTTTCAATAATTGAAAAATATTTTAGAACTGTTCTTAAGCACAGGATTTGAATCTTTAATGTTTTTCAAACCTTAAACCTAATTAAACCTTAACTAAACTTAAAGTAAATCTAATAAATACTCACATTTTTCTTACGACTGACAACGATACTGGCCGGGGGTCTGTCCTCTCCATTGTATTTCTTGTAGAGTCCACAAGCATTGCAAAGATAATGTCCGCTGCCATTAGTTCTCCACTGACTGGTCTTCTGTGCGGAACAGTTAACACATTCTCTCATAATCGATGAATCATTTGAATCGATTAGACAGTCATTAAACTCATTAGAAGAGACATCAGATTCTTGAGAAGTGATGTCAGCACAGGTCGGCCTCAAACTGTTGGAAACACTGTTTTTCAATTGTGAAGTGTCTTCTTGTGAGGGGTCTTCTTGTGGCGATTCTTCCAAACAATATACAGTCTTCGAAGAACTGTCTTCGGAGTCATTACTTTTTTGGTCGAAATTTAATTTTCTAAGCGATAACTCTTTGTCTTCTGTTTGTAAACACTTCTTTGTTGATGAAATTGAGGTAAAAAGTAATGATTGTTGTAATGATAGTTGTTTTTGATGAAAGTCTGCGGCCATTACTTCGCAATTACTTTAAAATCTGTTCTTATCTTTTGATAAATCATTTGAATAATAAAAATAACTTTTTTAGTCCTGAAATTCACATTCAATTCAAACGACTCTCTTATCAGACATTTTATCGATAATAACATTAGACTTATTCGTCGCCAAAAGACTAATATTTAATATAAATGGCATTAAATTTATTGTTTTTATCATATCTTATGGAATGAAAATTGATATCAAATCTAAGGAAAAACTATAGATTTCTTTTAAGTCGATTTCTTAACAGATTTTAATTTAAAGTTAATTAAATGTTTGATAAACTGATAAACACTTTTAGAGTGATATTAGTTTTCACTTTTAATTTATATTCTTTTTGTTAATAAGTTTTATGTCATTAGTCTTATCATTAAATCATTTAATTGATAATTAAATAGAATATTCAGGCATTGGATCAGTTCTTAAGCCGAAAATGATTCAATTGTTTACATTTAGTTCAACTAAAATGAGTTTTTATCTAATTGTAGAGCACATGGCTTTGTATTACCACAAGTTCTGGCAAAAGTGATGGAGTGATGGCTCACTCTCTTATCTATTTCCTTATCTACAGATAATACGCTCTTTAATCTCTTATCTAAGAAATGTCTCTACTCTTAACAGAGTCTTCAATTGCTTGTCATCGGAGTTATATTCTTCTAAACAATTCTCAACTTTTCATAGTTTTATGAAAACATAAGGATTTTATAATTGAAAGAATCGGTTCTTTAATTAGATTTAACTCTTTTTTTTATTGAAAGCGAATCTGTTTATAAAATTATCGATATTTTGATAAATTATGAATTAATATAGAAATTGAGTCAATATGTGTTGTTTTTTTGTTTTTTTAATATTCTTATTAAATTTAGTTTAGAAAATATAAGTATACAAAGTTTAAAAAAATTAAAATTAAAATCTTTTTATTTAAAAATTACTCAACGAATTTGATGAAACTTGGTAATCTAAAACAAATTAAAAATAAGAAAAAAATGACAAGTATCGTTTAGAAGTTCTCAAGAATTTCCAAAGATTTTGGCCTTTAAGAAATGTGTTTGAACAAGATGAAAACAATTGTTTTTGTGTAGGAAAAATTATAAACAAAATTAATTTAACTGCAATTTTAAAAGTTTATAAAAAAAATCTTTTAAATAAACGAATATTTTTTAAAACCTTTAAAATATGACATTTTAGAAATTATTAAATTATTAGAAAAATATACTAGGTAATTGAAATTTTTTCTTTTTCACAAAATCCAAACAAAACCATAGTTGAAGTTAAAAATAATTTTATTTTCATAAAAGGAGATATAGAGACGAAAAGAGTCATCCCTTTCGACTCCAACTGTAAATATAGTAATTAATTAATTTTTTTCAAATTTTAATTCTTATAATAAAGTTTTGCAAATTATTATTAAATATTTTCATAAATATTTAAAATAAAACATATGTTTCGTCATATTTTCAAATAAGATTTAATGACTTTAATATTGTAATTATGTAATAGCAATTGCAAGGTGTTGTTCCAATAACTTTACTTAATTAGTATTAATTACTCTTTAAGAGTAAATTAAGAAAAGTCATCAAAACTAAATAAAAGTAATAAAACTGATCAGAAAAATTTATTTTATAAAATACTCAGATATCTAAATGAAATATACCTTGCTGAATAGCTAAATTGTTTGGAATTAATTTTGGCGCATGGAAATATTCTAGGCCAATATTCACTGATAAATTTTAACGAAAATTGCATTGAAAGCTTTAAAAGAAAGAATAAATTTAAACTTGAGCAAGCTAAATTATTCGTTGATTAGTGCTATGAATAAGTTTAATAAAATATTTAACATTTTTATCATTTTTTAAGTAATATTAAAAAAATCCGATATTTGATTATAATTTATAAGGAAAATATGTGAACACCAGTGAAGTTAATATAAGTTTATTGATTAAAATTACAAATTATTGCGATTAAATGTGACCCAAGAAAATGTTCGCCACTCTATCAGTGCTAACACTTTAACAACATTTTAATTATGAAATTAAAACTTGAGTTTATTTATTGAGTAATTTATAGGTCAATCAATTATTCATTTTTACTAAAAATTTAGTTGAAATAAAGGAAATATTTATTTTCTAAAGAGAGATGTAATTGGATTTAATAAAATTAAGACATTTAGTCAAAAATTGAGTCAAATAATATATGAGCAAGGTAACAAAGGTGCTCAAGGAGTAATTCAAGATATTATTGGGATGGACATCAAAGTTGAATCTATTATGGGTCACGTCGTTTGTGAGCAAATCAATTATTTTGGATGACATCAACACTTAATCATTGGATGAAAATCTCCACAAAACTGTTAGACAACAGAAGAGTGAGAGAGAAAGAGAGTGAAAGAGAGGGAAAGAGAGGGTTCAAAGAGAGTCATTGTGTACTGTCTATACTGTATAGAGAGTGAGTGAGAGAGGGTTTGTGAGAGAAAGAGAGAGACCTTCAATGAAGACTCACTGTTTATATTCACTCTAAATGTGTTTCGTTTAATTAGTTTTGTGTTTTGTATTTAAATTGTAATTAAAAGAAATAATTAACAGAAAAAATACTTTCATTAATAAATGATTTAATAAATCGATAGTAAAATAAATATCAGACAAAATGTGTGACATTTGTAACGAAATGATTGATTTGATCTCAAAATGTGAGACAAAAATTAATTTTCAAAAATATCTTTTTATTTGATTTTTCTTTTCATATCATATCAGATGAAATTCAAGACTCAATTTCAGCGAATAATAAGACAACAAATAACAGTTCAAACAATAATTTAAAATCCAATTCAAAACAAACGCCAAAATCACAACAACTGATCGGAAAAACAGAATTACATTTAATTATAAATTATGTCAACTCTTGGACTCAAAGGTAACTCAAACACCGTTTCTATGTTTTGATATAATTTAATTGAATTGTAATTAATCGGATTTTAATTATTTGTTTGAAAGGCATTGTATTTGTTGTTTCAAAGATCAGCGAAACTTCAATCGCTTTAATTTATTGGTTCAGTCGATAATTGAGACGACACTCAATCTCTTGAAAGTTATTTCTGCTTCTCTTCGCGAAGACAACACTTCTTCCAACACTAATTGTGATAATACTTTGGATAAAACTAAAAGTGATTTGAATTCGTCAGAAGACAACGAATCGCTATTAGAAAGTGATTTAAACAAAGACTGTATTCACTCTTTAGATAAGACAAAGAGTAATAAAATGGATGATAACTATTTTGACGACTGGATCACCGAAGATAAAGAAAGACTCTTGCATTTAGCCTCAAAGGTATTCCTAATTAA
>JAQIXI010002366.1:0-10521 GCA_034700165.1 Galumnidae sp. Gr-Ori-00277
TTTGACATAGATTAAAAATTATTAATATTCTAATTTTATTGAGAGCAAGATTGACAAATAGCACTGACATTAAGTTAATTAAGTCACCTTAATTAAGTGAATTCAAATAAATATTAATTCTAAAGCTATTAACATAATAACTAATTGTTTCCTCCATGCTAATATCAATCGATGAATCTATCCATGATAGAATTTCCCGTTCCAGATGGAAATAGATTTGATGCCGACCAGTTTCAAATTTATTGGTTAAAATCAATTAATTTCCATTTGATTATAAAAATATTATACAAACTAGTCTTTTAAAAGTTGAAAAAAATTGGCTACCGTTCCCGAAGAATTCCCTGAGATCTGGTCCCTTCCTGTCCCGCTCCCTTAAAGGCTGATCCCGTTCCGTACTGTCCCGTTCTCTATAAAGAATTTCTATCATAAAATATCACTTTAAAAACATTGTTTTGCATTTAGAACCCCAAAGTTTATTGTCGTTATCTATACAAAATATAAATACAAATTAAACTTGGATTTAATAAAAAGCAATTGATTTTTAGTTTCACTTTTAAACCAATGTTTTATTTGTTATATTTAAAATTTATTAATGCTTTGAAATATATAGGGATCGGGATGGGACTGGATCTTGGAGCTACTTCGGGATTCCTGATTCGCTCCCGCGCTAATATTTTCACTCCCGTTCTGTCCCGTTCCTGTCGGGATCGGGATTCCTGCGGGTCCTGCTGGAATCGGGTGTCCCGTTTCGGAGACTTATATAAACCAGTAATTTATATATTTATTTTATAAATGAATTTAATGAAATTAAAATAATAATTTTCAAGAATAAGTTAAAATAATTTTTCTGTTATTTAAAATTATTATATTAATAAAATAGCTATATATATTAAGTAAATGTTTTTATTTAATTGTTTAAACCTTGTAAATTGCTATTTTAAACAAAATTTATTATGGCCTCTTACCTTTTATCTTATTAATATTTGAAATCATAATTTAAAAACTATTTGATATAAATTTACAGTTTTCACAAATATCAATTTCAATTATTTTTATATTTTCATTGATAACTTTAATCTTATATTATTTTATCTTATTAATTTTAATACAGTAGAAGACCGAATATGAAGTGTTGGGAAAGCCAAAATTAGTTGATAACATCGTTCAGTTCATAAGATCAGTCATTTCATTATTTTAAGCGTAAAACTCATATAAATGTTGATAAAAAGGATCGGAATTTTTAAAATGAGCGCTTTAAAATCTGAACAAGTAAAAGATATACCCAGAAATAATGCTAGAAATTAAAGTTTTTTTGACTTAATTTTATGATTAAATTTTTACACTATTAGAGCCATAATTGACATTCATTAATCAGTACACTTTTTTTATAATATAAATATGACAATGATACAACATACATGAGTTTATATGACAGATCAAATTTTTAATATATTCATGACTAAAGCGTTCGATTCTAGGTGCTATAAACACCCTCAATAGTCACTATAATAGTTATCAAAAAAAGTAAAATAGTTATTTAAATAGTTATTTATTTCTTAAGGTTTTATATATCAATAGAGCTGTTATTTACTTTAATTTGAATTACAATATATTTTTTTAAGTTTTGTTCAGTAAAACTCATTCCTCTGTAGTTTAATATTAATTTATAAGACGAGAAACTGCGCTCAATATTGCAATTATTGCATTCAAGTGAGCGGACAGTATTTCATACAAACTATTTGTTGATAACTCGATGTCCAAAACAACACTATTATCGCCGTTCAATATATTTGTAATTTGTTTCATTCGGTGAAATACCTCAACAGATCATTGCATTGTCTTTGATATCAATTTAATTTATAAAAATTTGATTTGCTAGTCTTAGGGCTTATTAATACTATTAATTAAAAGACCACTCATTAAAATAAAAGCATTTACAATAATTTGGAGTTTGTATTACAGTACTTAATATTATATCAATACTATATTAGAGTCATTTATATATTAAAACTATAGTTTTTATATATTTCCCAATTTATTTATATTATAATTTGATATTTTAATTTTAAAAATTGAAAGAAATTATTGTTTTTTGAATAAAAACCTAAAATAGTTATGATAATTTACTAATAGTTATTTATACCCCAAATAGTTATTTATAGTTAATATAAAACTTCGGCAAAATGACTCTGGTCATGTATTTGATATGTATATTAAGTATTAGTGTGTTCTCTGATTTCGGGCCAAATAGTTATTTAACTCAAATCGAACGCTTTATTCATGACTAATAAAGGGTATAATTTTTAAGTGTACTTTTTAATAGAATTTAGGAATGAATATAAAGGTGCACCAAAAGTGCACCAAAATTCCGATCTTAAATATTAATACATTTTAAGTAAATAATTAATTATTATCTGTTGTTTTAACGATTCTAAACAGATATTAGTAATTTTACGCCGATTTATTAATAATTTATCTCTTTTAACATCATTTTTAATACTATTTATTATCTTATTTTTCATTAATGTAAAGTTTGTTTTAACTTTTTAGAACACTATTGGATAGCATATGTTTTTGTTTTTCACCCTGCCACACATCTTAAAATCAAGAGAATAATATTAATAGTTGTTGAATACGAAAATATTTTTTTTATATAATTTTAAATAGATAAAAATTTGTTATCATAACTTCTTTGCTCAAAGTTAAATTTAATTATTTTAATGAATATTTTAAAATAAATTGTATTAAAAAATTACAGGTTGAATTATATTTTTTAATAAGAAAATTTAAATAAATAAGAGAATTCCAACAAATAATAAATCTAAAATTATTAAAATAACAAGAAGTGGTGGGTATTCAATAAAAAATATTCTATCGTGCTTCAAATTAATTCATATTAATTTTTAGAAATTGAAATTATCCTAGATTATTTTATAAAAAATCGATCGACCCATTCAAAAATTATCAAGTTTTAAGTGACTAAGGATAGTTACCTCTTCGATCGTATATTAAGTTTGGGCTCATTTTCTTCATTTCTATCAAATTGTGTTTTAATCGAATAATTTTGTTCCGAAAATAAATGCTCGTAATAATGAAATAAAATGCCTGGTTTAAAATGAAATTAATACCGTAATAGCAATAAAATGTTAATAACATTGAAATAGAAATACCTTAAAAACACATTCTCTGGAAAAGAGGCCAAGGTCATATAAAAACATAGGGAAACCAAAATGGTAAGTAGTGCAATTACCTTTTCGCAATTAAATGAAATAATTTTGAAAAATATGGGTCCTTTTGATTAATGCAATCAACTTTTTTCTTTCAAATACTCCCAGTTCTTTGATAAGAATCTGACCCGACATCATCTGAATGAAAAGAAGAAAAGTTGTCTCAATTCTATGACTTTAATTCGAAAACCATATGTAGAGAACCAAGGTTATTGGATTCAGTCTTCACTCCAATATTGTAAATATTGTGAAAACAATTTCTGTTATTCACATTATTCTCTTTTAGTGTCTATAATAGACTATAGTTTTTATAAAATTTTAATAACTAATTAGTTCGACTCATTGCTAGCTATTATTCTATTTAATTAGTTATACTAAAAGCTATATAATTGCAAGATTTTAGTTGAATCCCTAAAGCGGTTAAAAAGTTATGCCCCATTCCCTCCTCAAACACAGATGTTTTATGGCACCTTAAGTGACAACTTTTTGGACTTTTTAGTGAAAGCTTTTAGACTAAACAAAAGTCAGGATTTATAGTTTTGTTTTTGTCGGCGAATCTTAGAGAGGGGAGAGAGAAACCAAGTGTGGGAGAGAGAGGTCAAACATTCCTCAGAGGAAGATATAACCCCTGTTTCTGAGGAAAGACGAAGAGTTCTGTTTTGGCCTCCAGTCCGTTCACTACAACTTTTCATTTATTGTACTCAACATTTATTTTAACACTTATTTAATATCTATTTTAATAAAACTTATATTTTAATCAAAAGAGTTTGATTTGATTCATTGTATGAAGTGTATGTCACACTAACTACAGTTTTCCCTGAATCACTCATTTAAGGCGAGTGAAGGCATCTTTTCTAACTCTGGACCGAAACCTCTCTGAAGTACTGTGACTACTGTCGACTTCGAGAGAGGAGAAAGAATCGGTTACTTCAATATTTTGAACACAATATTGCAGTGAAGATTGAGTCCAACAATTATTGTGAAGTATCGGTATATAAACAATAATAATATACCAGTAAATATAAGATTAAAAATACATTTAATAATTTGTATTATAAGTACTAAAACAATAACAATAGGGTTGTAAATGAATTTTCAACTTTAATTTGACTCGTCGTTAGTGTAATGACTGAAAAGCAAACCAATTCTAAACAAATTATTGGTTAATGATTTAATACATATCTGTACAGATATAAGTTAGATAATCATTTATATAAGTCCGACAAAACCTTGTTTATACCAATTGATTACATTTATTTCTAAAGAATTTTAAAAACACTCGTTTAAGTTAAAAGCAAACGACAATTATTTTAAAATACTTTTTGAATATTATTTTAAAAGTCGAAAATTTTAGTAATTATTTTAATTTTCTAATTATAAAGTCTTAGTTTTGAAATATATTTGTAGATTGAAATCAAATTATACGGATCTATTAAACTTAAATACTATTTTAGCTTGCTTATTTTATGATAATGTTTTTAAAGAAACTATTTTCTGGCATAATTAGACATTAAAACAAATAAAATACTAAACTTAATCATTAATGAGATATTTATAATTAAAACTTATAAAATTATATCTATTTTATAATTTAATCTAGATCACGCACATCTATTGATTATGATTAGAAGTAAACAAAAACAAAAAAAATGGTTTTCAAGCATTTCAAAATTTTTGACTGTAGTTTTGGGTAGCCAAGGTAGGTTAATTAGATTGAGGTAAAACGTTAAAGGTTTATATTACATTATTCATATATCAGGAATTTTATCTATCAAAAATAAAAGAAAATATTGTAAATAAAGATTTACAATAGATGAAGATTATATAAACATTGTGATATAAATTAGACAAATATATAAACAAGGTTATGGTTAGGAATAATAAAATTAACAAGTAAATAATATTGGTTATATTAATAACTTCATATAAAATAATTAATATAATTTATTTTGCATTGATTTTATGAAGAAATTATTTAACAAGGTAAAATTTATTATTCTTAATATTGACAAACCTAAAAGGTAAATAAATTCTTTATATTACACATTCAGGGATATATCAATAATAGGTCTGATTGGAAATTTCATTTATAAAGTATTTTCAAAATTTGGTCAAGTTTAAAATTAATTATAATAGAAATAAATATTTTAAAATAAAATATTACAGTTTTAATATTTATTATTTTAAAAATTATCTTATTAATATTTGTGATGTGACAATTAATTTTTCGAACTCCATCTAGATTAAAATTGGGTTAAATAATTTAATTATTAAATATTTTACAGAACAATTTTAGTGAAACAATTTAAATAAATTGCAGTAAAACATTACAGGTTTAAATTACAATATTCTTATATCATCAATATTAATTTGTATTTATCTCTAATAATTTATTTTATTTAAAATTGTAGTTTTAATTTGAATATAATGTAAATAAATATTTATAATAAATCAAGATCATTTAAACATTGTGATATACATTTCTAACAATCAAATATTTAAAAAAAAGATCATCTGTCAGAAAATAGAAACATGGTCATTTAATGAGGAAACCAAACTTTTCATACCAATTGTATTCCAAAATTTTTAAATGACAAGATGAAATAATTTATAGTAAAAAACTACAGTTTCGAAATGAAATAATTAATAAATATTAGGTTAATTCAAAAGTTTCCGCGTTTTTTTGGGTGAACAATACATATTGTTTAACTAATCTTTATTTTATAAACTTAAAAAACATTTAACCAAATTCATCTTGATCATTTATCTTCGATAGCGAACCTCAAAACGTTTTTACTTTTAAGAATCTTAAGATATTATACTTGTATTCCAAGTTATATATTATTATTTTGAAATTTTAATTTAAAGCATGCAAATTTTTTCTGTAATTATCAAATATTTTATATAAAAAAATAAAATTGTTAAAAATACAAATCTATTTTTGTATAATGATAATAGATAAATTTTAATAAGTAATCTTTTATAGAAAATAAACTAGATTAATCTTTTTGTATTTCAACACATAAGAAATTAAAATCCATATATTTGGATAAAAAAATTCTATTTAGAAAACTGTTATTAATTTCTACAAAATCATTGATTTTATTATTTTTGATAAAAATTATAATTTTGGGACACTTCAGGAAGATCTTATATTTCTCGTTTTTTGATCCTGATAATGTCAATGATTGGTTAAAATTGCCTCACCAAAAGCCTAACACTGTGTCGAAGCCTGAATAGAGTATTGGCAATGACTGAGACATTTTGGGTGGGCCTCCACTCTACTCCACAGCCGGCTCTTCTGTAACAGAGTTAACACTATTGCCTCTCATTTTCATATATATCCCTCAATGACCTATATTTATATGATTACAGTCTATAAGTTAATAGTAATAAAGAAATAATTTTTTGTTTAATTATTAATTTAATTTATTTTTCATAAAAAAATTTTATTATAAATAACTTTTAAATTTAATTAATTTTTTACAATTTTTTTAATTAAAAAAATTAATTAAATAATAAAATTTTTTATAAAAAATAGATTACTCTTAAATAATTAATTAAAATCTAATTTCACTTCAATTGATTTTTCATTTAAATAATATTTTTAAACAAATTTTATTTTTAAAAAATTAATTTTATATATGTTACACTAATGATGCATAAATAACCTGGCTCATTTAATATGTGTTTAAACTAAACTAAAATTATAATAATTAAACCATTTACTTTTTTTCCAAAAATTATTTTTAAAATAAGTTACTGAAAGAAAGACATTCGAAAACTCACTGCTATCTTCAAACACATAAATAACCTTGCTAATTCAAATTTCATAAATGAAAAACAAAACTTAATTACATTTAAATATTAATTAATTTTTATTAATTAATAATAATTTAATGAAATATATGTTTAATTTTAGAGAATTACTTATTTAGAAAACGACAGCAATAGAAGTCTTTAAACGAATTGTCAAAAAATTGATTGCAATCACATAAAAAGTTCAGTCTTTAATATCTTCACTAATTTCTGGAGATTGTGTCTGATATCAATCAATTGTTCGAAATCAGTGACCAAATCAGTGGTTTAAACATTCCTTTCCTTTTAAAGAAGTCTTCTGTACGCTATGAAAATGAATAATTAATAGATTTATAATTAATTCAACTTTTGTCTTCAAATAACCTATCGATGGTTTATCACTTGATGTCAGGGATGAGCCAAACATTTCTTCAAACAGAGTATAAATTATAATCACTCGAAGACCTGCTTCCAGATATCACTTGTTTTGACTAAATTTTTCAAAATATTAGTTCTTATTAAATGTCAATAAAAACAATTGATTTAAAACTAATCCAATGCATACCTCTTCTCTTTTTCCTTTAAATGAGTGTTAACACAAAAATTGTTACTTAAATTAAAAATAAAAACAAAAAGAAATTACTTTTAAATAAAATTTAAGTAAACAATACTTTTGGACTATTTTACAGTTTATTAGAATTTTATTTCAAATGAAGTTTCATTTAAACAACTTTAGAGCACAAAATTACAGTTTATTATTGTATTATTTTATTAAGTATTTAAGAATAAATTAAAGTTAGAAAATAATTTTAATTTTGTTCTTCTAGAATACAATTCTTCTAGTATAAGCTTGTTTAATTTATTAAAATTTATTAAATTAAAAAATAATTATACGTTTTAACTTAAACTTAAACTTTTAGGTGAAAATAAGTACTAAAATATTATGACCAAGTTATAATTTAATCAATAATATTTAGGTTTTCATGAAATAATATAAAACTAAATTTATTTTATTTTAAAAAATAATTTAACAATTAATTAACTTAAGGAACTTATGATTCATAAATATAATAGTTATATGTGAACCATAAGTAGATTATTTATTAGTTGAAACTCAATAAAAATATTTTGCTTAGAGTCTGGAATCAAATTTTCATTAAATAAATTCTTTTCATTAATAATTAATCAATTAAATTAAATTAATTTATATAAGAATTAACTTTAAAAATTATTTGTTAATAATTATAAATTATTAAGACTTCATTAATTTTAAATTTTTAAAAAATAATACATTCCTTATTAGCTCAGAATAGATTGGCTTAATTTTGCTATTCAATAAAAAACTGTAATTTTTGCTCCAAAGTTGTTTCAATATAACTTCAATTGAAAAGAAATTTTAATAAACTGTAAAGTAGATTAAGAATTTTGTTTAATAAATATTTCTATAAAAAATCAATTTTAAAAGTTATTTGAAAATTATTTAAATATTATTATTTTTAAATTAATAAAAAAAATAAGTAATTAAATTAATAAATAAACTCAAAATTATAAAAGTTTAGGCTTAAAATATATTTTTTTTAAATATATTAATAAAATATAAATTTAACACAATTAAAGTTTTGTTTGAAAATAAATAAATAAATAAAAGGTTATGTTTACAAAAAAAAAGTTATTTAAAAATTAATTAACATTTATTTAAAGTAAAAGGAGAAGAGGTATGCATTAAATTAATTTTAAATCAAATGTTTTTATTGACAATTAATAAGAAATTATATTTTGAAAAATGTAGTCAAAGCAGTTCTTCGAGTAAATATTGTTTTTACTCCGAATGAAGAAATGTTTGGCTCATCCGTGACATCAATTGATAAGTCATGATAATTTTTGAATGAATCAACCGATTTTTTAGCAGTTTGCACTAAAATAATCTAGAATAATGGTATTTTATAAAAATAATTTTTTGAAAAATTTTGATTCAAGATTAAATAATTATTTTTGATTTTTAACAAAAAATAGATATTTTTATGAAAATTTTTGAAATTTTTTTCAATAATTATAAAACTACTCAAAAGATTTTAATTCTATAAACGGATTTATTTTTTCATAACTTGATATTTACCTATTAGATTTCATTTTAATTAACATTCTTATCAAATTAAACGAATAATTCAATAATATTTTCATATAAATTCTTAATTTAGTTGAAAAATTAATCTAAGTAATTGTATCTTGAATTTTAATATTTATAGTTAAGTGATTTAAAAATTAGTTAAATTATATCAACAATAAATAGTTTTAAATAAATCCGTTTATATAATTAAAATCTGTTGAGTAGTTTTATAATTATTGAAAAAAAATTTCATAAAAATATCTGTTTTTTGTTTAAAATCAAAAATAATTATTTAATCTTGAATCAAAATTTTTCAAAAAATTATTCTTATAAAATACCATTATTCTAGATAATTTTAGTGAAAACTGCTTGAAAATCGGACGATCCACTCAAAAATTATCATGATTTAAGTAGGTTACGATAGTTAATATTACGATCGTATGTCTCAGTTGTGAGACATTTACAGTTGAGTTTAAGGTATGTCTAAAGGTTTGAGCAATAGTTGGGAAATATATGGCAGTCAGTCATAGGACTGCCTCACTATTAATAAAATATTTTCTTAAATTTTCGAAAATTACAAGTTTTTGCCAAAATTGTTAGTTTTTTGAATTAAATATGATTAAATACATTAGACAAGAGTGAAATTAATGCTTTTATAATAAAAAACACCTTTAAAATAACCTACATGGTGTTTTATAGCTTTTATATTTTAAAAATATCCCCTTAGAAAAGTCTGGAAAAAGTGACTCAAAAAGTCAAGGCACCCTAGCAATATAATAGAATAAAATAAATATATTAAATATAAAAATATATAAAAATATTAAATGTATATAAAATTTGATGGTTTTTAATATTAATAATAGAATTTTCTTCTCAAATGTGTGATTATATGCTTGAATAAGTGGCTTAAATAAAGTTAATGTATTTATTTTATTCTATTATAATTACTAAAAATTTTTATTATAGAAATTATTACCCTGGCCATTTACGTCATGTTTTCTTAATTTAATATAATACTCCGTCCGATTAATCTTGTCGCTAGGGAAATGGCTGTAAAATCTGAACTATTCGAGATAAATCAAATATTTTTCAGCAGTGTGTGAGGCCATGATCCGCAGATATTGTGAATAAAAAAAATTCCCATCTGGTCACGTGACCTGATTATAATGGGTACATTCCAAATATACTAGTTATTTCCGTATGGTATTTAACTAAAGGACATCAAATGGAACAATTTTTTTGCTGGACACATTTTGATTAGACTAACAATAATGCATCTATAATTTTTTTTAACATTTTCAAATTTGCCCTCTGGTGACTTTATTGTTAGTCTAATCAAAATGTGTCCAGCAACAAAATTGTCCCATTTGATGTCCTTTAATGAAATAT
>JAQIXI010002367.1:0-10521 GCA_034700165.1 Galumnidae sp. Gr-Ori-00277
TATGGAATTATATTTCATATGATTATGTAATCAGTTCTCTAAATGATTGTACTTTTCTTCAATTCTGAATAAATCATTTGATCTCTAAATTATATGAATCTATTTATGATATTTTTCAGAGTTTATTGTTTGTTGAGTTTCGAAGTAATCCCTCACGAATTCCTCAAAAAGATTTTGGAATTATTCTGATTCAAAGTTGTCAGTTATGAAGTTAGAATTATAACATTGTCTAAGAGTATAATTTATTACCCGTTCCTTATGCGTAGTTTTAATCTTTTATTGAAAACTAAAACCAATTATAGTGTTTATGAAAACTTGAACTCAATTTGATTATAAACTCCTCTTTTAAGGAATAAATGTTTATAAAAATGATGTATATCTCGCTATGGATCTCATGTTCAGCACTTGAGGAGAGATAAAGAGATGGTTCTTAAAATAGTAGTAAAGGTTATTCTCATACAAATTGTTTGCTCACATCAGTTAAGTCTATCAAACTCTGATCTCAATAAAAATCCTTTTCCAGACAATAGACAAAAAGCCAAAAATGATAACAAATGGAATTTTGAATCATATTGAATCATGTTCATTTTTTTGCAACCTTTTCAGATTATATTCCTAATCGTAAAGTGTTTTTTGTTTATACATTAATCAAAATGTGAAGAGTTTTCTAAACAACGATTGCCTTTAATTTCATAACTATTGGAAAGTATTACACATTTTTTACGCTTAAATAACAGATAAAAACTATGTTTTGGTTTATATTTTTTTGTCCCAATTTTTAATTCCAAACATAAACTTTATGTTATGTTATGTTATGTTTGCAAAAATTAGCTAAAAATCGTGAGAATTCTCTTAATCGTTAAAAATAGAGTCATTTTGATTAACCGCATAAACTTAATGGTGGTATTAATATCGTGATCATATATTTTTGTTGTGGATATTTGAAGTTCACAGGTATCGATCGCTTCTGTTTGAAATTTATTGCTTATAATTATTTAATGTCACTAAAAATAAAGAAAAATTGAAACAAAATTAGTTTTTCATTAAATGGAATTTTCCTTCATTTTGAATTATTATGAACATGGTCATTTTCGATCATTAGTCTTTGATTGAAATCCGGATTAGTTGTGCCATCAAAACAAAATTATCTACAAATTGATTAACCTGTTCTTTATTTTTTTCAAATTTGGGACATTTTTTTTAAAAGAATTTATTTCATCTGATTTTGAAGTAATTGGAAGTCGTCTGAAGTCCAACGAATAAATTGTTTTAGTTTTGAAGTAAATTTCTTTTCGCTTAATTCGTGTATTCGTGAGCTTTAGATTTGTTTTATCGTTCGTTCAATGCTTTGAATGCAACCAATGTTTGAATATTAATGACTAAAATAAAGATAAACTCGAAATAAGTTATGAATATGTGATTAACCAAAATATTAATGTTTTTATTATGGAATTAATTCCAAACCCAATGAAAGCATATCTAAGCCTCAGATAATGAAAATGTTGTTCCAATAGTTTATTTATTTAAATGATCTTGTTACTATATTTTAATACCATTAAATTTTTTATTAAATATTTTCTCATTTCTAAAGAATTTCTATTTATTTATATAATTATAAGAGTTTTCTAGAATTAGATTTTATTATCGTTTTATTGTCGTTATTTCGGAACAAATAATTGATTAAATAATAAGCGATAAAAGATTTTTATTGATTTATTGTATGTTTTATTATTGAATAGAATGGATAACGGAGTGGACAATCCATTTAGGCCGGGCTCTGAGCTGAGCAAAGAAGCAGACATAATAGTGAACTTAATTAAAGAGGGAAAACCAATTACTCCCACCAAAGAAACAGTTGATTCGCCTTCAAATGGAATAAATGGTATTAACAATGAAATGAACGGTAAAAAAGAGGTGAATCTTTTGGAGAAATCGCCTGAAATGAATGGCACACCGAAAAGCCGAGCGCCGACAGTAGTGGAAGTACAACACGGGATTGTCGTTCCCCCCAATGACGGCAAACAAGTGGTCGAAGAAATCAATCTGAAAAAGAAGCGCAAATGTTGTACTATTCAGTGAATATATCTCTCATTCAGTTGTCAATAGAATACCAGTGACTCGGCTTTGATTACTCGACTCAATCCAACCGCACATCGCATACATTTAAAAGCATTTTTAACATAACTGTCCGATTGGTTACAAATATATTTTAGTCGTCGATATTTTCGCCGCTGAAAACTATCGCCGATTTTAGACATTAATTGAGAGACAGACAGACATCTGCTTAGACTTAAAAGTCAGACAAAATTCACGTCTTTTACTCAGATTTTAAGAAATATTTTTAATTGCCTTTCAATCGCTTCGATTGTAAATAATGACAAAATACTAGTCATTTGCCATTTAAATGATTTTTATGGGAAAATTGATTCGAATTGTAAGAACTCTTCTTATATTTTGGAAGTGATTTTACGCTAAAACACATTCTTCACTCTTTATGACTGGAAATAATCATCAATTCATTGGTCAGTCATTGTTTGCCTTTTAATTGATATCATGCGAAGAGTTTAAAAAATGTTTTTAATATAAACCTGTCGTTCAAATAAAGTCATCACAACTTCCCTTCGATTCGAATCCATTGAAAATTATAACAAAAAACACAAAAAAAATCAAAAGTTTATTATATAATATTTATTGTATAAAATCTATGAAAAGAATATAATAATAATAATAATAATTTCAGTAACATATGAGGGATATGCAAGTCTTCAATCAAGTGTCGGGTTGTTGTCATATATGACAAATCCTAATGGATTCCGTCATTTCAATAGATTAGTTTAACTTATGTCTGACCCGACTTTTGGCTTAAATCTAAAACTTAGTTAAGGTTAAGAGTCAAGTTTGGTTTGAAGACCTGCACACTCCTCATAAAAGTGTTCATATATTGAACAGACCTGACATCAATCAATTTCTGTAAATTTCTTTCTCCGAAAGTTTTTCCCATTTTTTCTAATTTGGAAACCGTTCCCAAAGTGTTGCCCTTTTCTTCATTTAAACTTTTCCTCATATAATAACACAAATTCTGTTTATTTATATCTTACGCTTTGGCTATGATTTGAGGTTTAGTTTCTCAAATAAAAGTGAATATTTAGTGAACTTTAAATTTCTTTTAGTTTTAACTTTTCGTTTATCAAACAAATTAGTGTTTTGTTTATATTAGTGTTTCACTAATTATATAATTTGACGTCATTTCAAATACCTGTAAGAATATGTTTAGACTTATTTCAATGTTTGTCTCATTTGATGAAAATGTTATAAACAGTGTTTCTGTCGAATATCTTAACTTTTAATAAGTTTTTTTTTGTGATAATTTTAGTTATAAATATATTTCTCTTTGTGAGAGTTCCTGCGCCTAATCTTAGGTTTAATACCAGAATATTGCGCTTAAATATAGATTATTGTAACACTAAATGAACAAAATTCAAGTTTAAGTTGAATATGAATTCGTGTATAAAATGTGTAAAAATATAGTAAAGTTTGAGAGGTTTTTAGGAAAACTATTGGATTCGATAATCATTTATTAAGTATTAAAAGTAATGCGTTTGTGATTATTATTATTATTATGTAATCGAAGAGATGACAAACACAAGAGATGGTGTTTAACAGACCTGTCTTTGCTCAGAGAGATTTGAACTTTTTTAATGGAGTTCTTCCCCCCATTTCTGTTAGACATCTATTTATAAATCATGAATAGTGTCTGTAAAGAATACGGACACTAATGTGTACTAAATGTAAGAATTTTTAGTGAAAGACTCCATTATTTTTTCACAACTTTTTTAAAAATAGGAGAAAATGAATTGAAATGATATGAAATGAGAGACTCTTATTGTGAAAGTGATATGAATTTGGAATTTTATCTGTCAATCATATGATGATAAAGAAGTGTTTTTCTAGTGCTTATCTGAGTTATCTCACACTCTTTTTCCAAACCCTTTTGTACGATAGAACTGCATTTTTGGCACCAATTGATTTCAACCAGAATATACTATTAAATGTAATTTTCATTGTATAAAAAGAATCGATTGAAAAGTTTATGTATAACTATATCGAGTCATACATTAGTCCAAATAATTTAGTTATTCAACAAATTATTAAAATTGTTTTTTTCTTAGAAATCGGTTCGAGAAAATGTCACAATTTTTTCAGTTTAGATTCAATTCCGATAAATAATGATTTGTCGAAATCGGAATTGAATTTCAATGAGAATATGGACTCGATATTAATAATTGATATATTGTACAGAAAATTCAATGTTTGCAGAAATCTTCGACCGATTCTTCAATTGTGATCACTTCTAATGTATTTATTTATTTATAAACTAAAAGAGAAATTTTAATATATTATCGATAAAAATAAATAAAAAACTCAAAAATCATGCATTAATTTCGGCGAAAAACACTTTTAGTTATTTTTAGTTCATTATTTGTCAGAATTATTATATAATTTGCTTTTCATTGAAATAAAAAATTCATTAAATATTTTAAAAGATATAATATTGCGATTAATGGTAAACAACTACAGTAGTAAACAATTTGGTTATATTAGTTGGAAATCATACGATTCAATGACTTTCAAGGCTTTAAAAATTAAATTTCAAAACTTTTTTGAATTGAAAGAAGACTTTTGAAATAAATTGAAATAATTTTATTTAATAATCGATTGAATAATAATTCTATTTATATAATAATATTTATTTGAAAGTATTTTACATTCAATTAGAATAAAATATTGAAACTAATTCTAAATCTTAATCGAAGGCACGTCTTATGTCGAAAGAAAACGTTTCTATTTATGTGTTTTTGTATAATATGTTTATAAGAAGAAAATGACTGAATATTTGGTCGAAAATTGAAAACTAACATAAAATTATTGCACAGCATTTGTCGTATAATTAGATAAATAAATACAATAAAAGAGAGAATTATATAATAATATCAATTGTTTTAAATTGAGAAATACTTCATTTGGAAAAGAGAACAGAATAATGGCTTTGAATAAAGTGTTCCCTTAATGGAGATCATGAGAAAAGACAACAAAATTGAGCCCACATTTAATTTAATGAATATTCGTTAAAGCATTCCTTCAATAGTTATAAATATTTGTGAATTCCTTAAACTATTGCCAAACTCTATGATAACATTTGGAAAATATCCAAATAATTCATTTAATTTATGCGACAAAATATGAGAAAAACTCTTTTCGATTCATTCTCTCGAATGATATCTTCAATTTTCGACAAAAGCTTTTTGCAAACCTCTGAGAATTCTTTCAAAATAAATGCCAATAAAATCAGAATTAAATTGTGTTCAAACGGTTTAAAATATAAATACTAAAAATATTGAGTAATAAAAGGATACGACTAATTGATAAAATTATAAGGAGGGGGTCGCGAACCAAACAAATGGGGCGGTAGTGAACTCGGAGACCAATTGTCGTCATCTAATCTATTAGGGGGAGCGCTGGGGGCCGTCCCTCCGCGACCTTCTGAATGGGTTTTGTTATCGACACTGTTATTAAAACGATATTCAGAAATGATTTAAAATTTAGATAAAATTGAATCTAATATCAAATAATTGGATAATTACTGCGCTAATGGAATGTCGTCCTCATCCAAGTTGTCTAAAGTCGAGTCACTTTAAGGGAAAAAAAAGAATTTTTTGTAAATTTAACAATAATTTCCTCAATTCATGCATTGACTCAACAAATTCTTATTGGAAAACAAGTTTTCATTTATTAAAAGCAAATGACTTACGATTCTCTGCGAATTGGAAAGCGTTTGACTTTTTTGTATAAATGGGACAAAATGTGTGCGAAAAAAGTCGAGGGAATACTAATTAGAAGGGCCGCCAATACTGAAGACCAGTACCCGTTCTATAAAAATAAATTTATAATAATTTGTTTGAGTTATAAATTTAAGAATTGATTTGTTTTTTTTTTGTAAAAATAATCCATAAAAACATCAAAAGATTATATTTAATAATCGATAAAACTTTTAAGATTATCGCACTTTTTAAGCATATATTTATAAATATTTCATAAAAACAGTAACTGAAAGAACTTACAAACGGGAGAATAGTTTCTTTACAGACAGCCATAACAGAGGCATTTACAGCTCTACTGACAGGTTCACACCTTCCGATTCCAGTTTGAATCTGAATTGAAAGGTTATAATTAAAGTTCATCACTCTATGAGTCGATCGATCGATAGTACAAATACCTCTTCGACCACATGTTCTGCGTATTGATCGACGAGAGAACTCATATCCTCAACAAAAGATTTGGCGACCGAACGGATTTCATTACGACCTCTGTTCGAAATATACTTCTGTGCGTCCTCTGCCTGTTTCAGAAGACTAGTCAGCGCTTCTTTTAGTCCTTTATCGCCATAATTTGTTTTTCTTTCTATTTGTGCGGCGCCGGCGTTTAGGTTTTCCTTAATTTAATTAATAAGAATATCATAAAAGCAAAATAAAAAAAAGAAAAGCCATACAATTGTTTTTTTGATTTGAACGACTATATCGATGGGAATCTTCAAATCCATAGCAATATTCCTGAGTCGGGCGACATTTTCAAAGTCATTCTTTGGGAGTCTATTGGCCTCTTCTTCCAATTCGTTTGAAATCGAAACCAAATCCAAAGGAGTAATACTGTGTTTAACAACATTTGCATAACTGGAAAAGTTTAGTGTTCCCAAAGAAGTCTGTTTAAGGTTTTCCAAGAGTTGAGAGCCTTCAGCCGTTAAGAGAACAATGTTTGAAGGGTTGACATTTACTCGATCTAAAAATACTCTTAATTTCTCTTCAATGCGATAACGCTTTCAAAGAAAAAGAAGTGATGAATGAAAAAAAGTACGAAAGATATGTATAAAATGCTTACGTCTTTAAACTGTAAGACCTCGGATATGTTGACATTGTTTATAGTTCTGCCGCTATTTATTTGAATTTGATTGAATTGATTGAGTTGTAAAACATTATAAAGACTGAGATTCTGATGACAACGAGTTAAGACATCCGCCAAATTTGGTTTAACGCCTTGTATTACATTCATAGACTCGGCATAATTGTTGCGCTCAAATCGGTTCTGAATAATAGAAACTATTTGTTTGCTCTGAGGTTCCGATGGATTCTCCATATAAAAGCAAAAAACTTTGTCTGTAATACTTCCCGAAAGAAATAAAAGTACTGTACAAAAGAGTAAAGGAAGGAATAAAAGGAAGAGCATAACGAGTCCACAACGAAGAAAACGAGTCGAAGATTTTGACCGACGTTTGTAATTATGACGCGTTGGCTGTTGATTACAGGCACCGCACAACAGACCCATCGAATAAAAGAAGAGTATTAAGAAAATGGTGGCCGCACCGATCAAACAGGCGTACCATCTATTCATTCGAAGAGATATTAGAGATAAATATTATTATTTTAGAGCAATGAATAGAAATACCGATATTTTTCATATTTTTCAATATATTTCTGTCCGATATATACATTGGTTTTGACTTTACGTAAATCAATAAAAGGTCTTCGAAGTGCTTCGTTTATATCGTCGGCGGCGGCACTCAATTCACTTCCGACGGCTTTAATTTGTCGTTTAATATCCGGAATCGTATTATTTACAGTCGATTGAATTCTATTACTAATTTCGTCGAAAGAATTTTTTCCTTTTTTTATTTCGAAGACAATATTTGCGTTAAGCAATCGGGTTATGTTTGACAGTAATGGCGACAAATCTGGTAAACTATCTAAACGTGATGTCACTGCAAATGAGTTCAAAATTTGGTGGTATTTAAATTTGAGTTCCCGACACACTTTATCCCTGCAGTTCTCCAGAAAATTCTCCAAATCCTAAACAAAAGATAATAAAATAATATTTAAATAAAAAATAAAAATTTGTTGATTAGAAGTAAATTACATTTTTAGATCGAGTGAGTCGTGACTGCAATTGAACCACAAGTAATCTGAGTTCATTGGTCTCACCCGACAAATGATTCAAATCGGTACGAATAGAACTCAATTCTATTAAATTCAAATTTAAGATAAAACAAATTCAAAGACAATGTATATATGTCTTACTCGAGACAATGTCTGTCAGATTATCTAAAGAAATGGCTTCGGAGATAACAGCCAAACGGTTTTTGACAATAAGTCCACTCCTGTCTAAACTATTTCCCAATTCGTGTTCCAATTGTTCAAAATTTGTTCGCAAAAGTGTATTAATTTCGTATTGAGTGTTATTTAAATAAAGCATCAGATCATCTGTCGATTGATTCAGTGTTTTTGGCAGTTGTTTAACACCGGAACGAATGTATTCATTGGTAACGAAGGCACAGATCACGAAAAATGACATCAATAAGAGAAATACGAATAATTTGACAGAACTTAAGGCCCGAACGCATGGATCACAAGTTCTGTCAACTTTGTAGCGCTTCTTCTTCGGTCGGCTCTGTCTTCCAGATGGAGACCCGGAGGAAGAACTATAACTACGATGATGTTTGGCACGTCTTTGATGTTTGTCAGATGAACAGCAACAGCAACAAATCAGTCCAATCAATGGTATCACTACTCCGATACTAATCAATACAATCGACGCCAGAATTAGACCCCAAAAGTGTGTTATTAACTAAAAAATAATTGAATTAAAATAAAATCAAATTTAAAAACTAACCCTTCCTTTATTTTCTATAAGTAGAGGAATGGGATCATCGATAACCTCTTCTTTGATGATTCCTTCGGGAAGTCCTGGAGTTTGCAGATAATCGATCACATATTGAGTGATGAGATACAAGTGATCCATTCCTTTGCCACTGAAGACAGGAATACCGGAATGCCATTGACTTTGACTCAAACTTTGTTGCGGAGAAATAAACTTAATTTGACGCCACGGAATGTCTGCGTCCGTCTGTTCTTCAGTTATTTGTTTCATAGCTTTCATTGGATTTCTTGAGTCAAGTTTTGTGGCGATAATTGGCAGTGAATTCAGACATAATACTGAAATAAATACTAAAAGATTTGATGTCTGGCTCTTTAGTGGCCATTTGGTGACCAATTGAGACAACATTTCTGTTGTCAAACAAAATATTTGTGGAAATCTTTGGCTAATCTTTTGTTTTGATTTCAATATTAATCACTTAATTATAAAAACAAATTAAATACTAAAAGAAAAGTGAATTTTGAATCGTTTGAGTGAACTCTCATTGACTATATCTCGACATTCATTGAAATTCACGGATCAGTTGTCTTATTGTCAGAACAATGGTTGCGATGTCTAAAACGGTAGCGAAAGACAAGTCATTGAACTCTTCATTAATTAAAACATTGAAATAAAGTCAAAACAAAACACAAACAAAAGACTTTTTGGCACTAAATATGTCTTTTGATTGCGTTTTGATATAAATTTAAAGCAAAATATAATTTAATAGAAATTCATTTAATGAACGAATGGTTACCTTATTTTGAATGTTAAGGTCAGCCCAACGTCTACTTAAAAACTTGTTTTATAAAATTGAGTCAATCATTTTGTCCAAAAAATCATTGCATTCGTTATTAAATATGAATTGTATTTAATTTGATACGAGATTTGAGTATTTATTAAACGAAGAAATTAATATAAACTAAAATATTAATGTAAACATAAAAATAGTGAAGTAATGACTAAATGAAGTAATCATTAAAAATGTTTGAATTGCGTTATTATTATGACTTCTTTCATGTTTTCACTACCAATGAGTTCATTCATTTGAAGTAATACTCATTCAAAGCAATACTAATAATAATAAGAATCACCTGTTTTTAAATCACTCACTATTCAGACACACAACTAAACATTCATTTCTGCGATTCTCTTATCGCATAGCAGTCATTGTTTCACTCAATACTAAACATAAGTCTCTCTCTGTCTCTCTCTCCCCTCTCTCTCCCTCTCTCTCGTCCTTTGGTCCCTCTCTTCTTCCCCTATTGTAAGTGAGTATCTCTTGAATGGCTCTCAAACCCTCCCATTGAATGGTTTAACGAACTGATCGTTGACTTCAATAAAAAGTATTTCCTTTTTATGACTTTTGCGCAAAACATTTGATCCGAAGTTAAGATCAAAAAAATAAATGATTATCTGATCGGAAGACACTTTTTAATGGAATTGCATTTCGATTCAAATTTTTTTGTGACAAAATCTAAATATTTGGGAAATAACTGGGATTTAACTCTCTTTTATGATCTGATTATATAATCGATATATTTATCACTAAATAACTAATTAAATGTATTTTAAGTGCAATTAATTTCTGTTACGAACACTAAATAATATTGATATTTGTAGGCATCAGTTTCTCTAATAGTTATCTAGCTAAATTATATATCAGTTATTTATCCTGTTTATGTTTTTAACTTGCACATTTTATGAAATATTTCGCATTGAATAATTTCATATCCTCTTTGTAATTATCTTGCACATTCCTTTGTAATATTTAGTTTT
>JAQIXI010002368.1:0-10518 GCA_034700165.1 Galumnidae sp. Gr-Ori-00277
ACAGTCAAACTACAGTCAAACTACAGTCAAACTACAGTCAAACTACAGTCAAACTACAGTCAAACTACAGTCAAACTTCTCTTTGTATTAATAATTATGTTTTTGCTTCTAATTTAAGACTTTGACAATAAGGACCGGATTTAATAAATTAATTAAAACAAAATACATTTACATTATATAACAATTATATAGAAAATACTTAATTAAAGCACAACTATTGCCCTCTTTTTTTCAATTAAAAAGTTTAATTAAAATCAAATAAAGTTTTAGCGTTTGAACACAATTTATTGTCAATTAATTGGAGTCAACTTTAGTGGTAAGTATCGACTGGTTTTTAGTGACTTTTAATTTGATGTTAATTATAATTAAAATTAGTTTTTCATTGATTTTTTAAATTTCAAATTATAGTTAAATATATAGTATTTGAATTGTGATATCATCAGCGGTGGACAAACCAAAGGTAAGCCTTAATTTTAATTAATTCCTTAATTAGTCTTAAGTTGAAATTAATGACAAATGGTTTTTAGCATAAAAATGACAACAAATGACGTTTAGAATATCATTAATACCTATAAATAGAGGTATTTGTAGGCTATAACTGAAAATTGTTAAGTAATGTTAATTTGATTAACGATTAATAAAATTTTGTCATTTCTGTCAAAATGTAATACAATATCACAAAATTGTAAATTAGATCTCAATTTCATATTTTTGTGAGAATTTCATGTTTGCAATGATTGCACATAAACTTATTCAGAGCTATACTTTTTCAATGTTTGGAAACTAATTTTGTAAAATAAGACTAATTTGAAGTCAAAGTCAAACATTATTTTAATTATGAATCAGAAAAAAGACTTATAATTAGGAGTTAATTGAGTGAAACTGATTTTATTTTCATACAAAAAAAAAGTTTAGTCTAAAACTAATTTTGATTAAATTATGCGTTCAATAAGTGAAAGGTATGATATGTGGGAAGAATATGGAAATATTCATTCATTTGCAAGAATTCCCTTTGAATTGATTACTGATTAGTGAATTTGATTACTCAGTCCATAGAAAATGATTAGAATCTCATATATAATATTCAATAAATTTATATATAAATTAAAGTTTAGACTCGAAAAGAAAAGTTCACTCATTTTGTATTGAGTCAAAAAAAAGTTCAATTATTAGTATAATCAAAGAATTTGACTTAAATGGATGCCTGGATGAGTCGCACCCCATTCCTAACCTCAAAATACTGAATAGCTTTCAATTTGGATCGAATTAATTATTATTTGATATTATTTTTTTTATTTACATATTTGCAAATGAAACTGACGTTAACCTCAATTGACGTCAATTCGTCCGAAGAGTTTAGCCGCACCTCAAGTCAGTCTCCCTGACCTTAATATACAGTTTTTTTTCGCCCTATTTTTGACCCTTTTTTAACCGGTCAGTAAACAATACTTTTACACCTTTTCTGTAAACGACTATACGCTAAACGAATATTTAGAATAAATAAAACTTTTTTTTCATACTTTCGTAAGACTTCAGCCCTTTGTCTGACTATTCTTTGCTAACATCAGTGACAACGACTTTCATCACAAAATCAATTATAAAAAATATTAAATTTATTGAATTATTAGACTTTTTATGAGTTATAAGTTATAACTGATTCTAGTTTTTAATACAAACAATATTTGAAAATTTCCTCAATTTATGTACTTTTCGTGTAATAACTCGAATAACACATAAATTGAGTACAACTTTGGTTTTATGGCTATTATTCCAATTAATTATTTTGTAAATAATTTATTTGAATTGTATTATAAAGTAAGACACGAAAAGTGTGACTCTAAACAAGAATAACTCCATTTGTTGTTAAACCTACGAATGTTAACCTGGAATTGTTTTTATTGTATTCCAATCAGTTTTTATATTATATATAAAATTAAAGGCTTTGAGTCAAAAGTAATAAATATTTCCTTCGTTTCAAAGTATTGTTTTTTTTGGAGTAATAAAAAACAGTTCCGATTATAACGTTATATAAATCAGACATAACTCTGAGTTAAGTTTTTTCGTTTGTTTGTTGTATTCATTACATTATATATTGTGTTTTGACTGTAATTTATATAACACTTTGAAAATGAGATTACTTTTGATTTTTTCTTCTTCTTTCAACTCATTCTCTCATAAATAAGATTTTTCCCCAAATTTTTTATTCATTCAATTTTTTGATTGAACTCAGACCCAGTTTTGTTATATTAATGATAATACATGTTTGTAACAAAAAGTTAGCTTGCTTTTTTTTAATTTTTGTTAAATATTTGCGAACTATTCCCGGGTCAAACATAAAAATAGCGATAAAAACCGGTAAAATGTTTAATATGTTGAGCTCTTGCAACGTTTTATCTCATATTTTTAAAAATAAAGAAATTATTGAACATTAAAGTAGAGTAAAGTATCGCCAAGTCTTCCATCAAAATAAAGTTCTCATAATTTTCTCATAATTTTGACATTAAAATCAAAAAATTAAATACAAATTATTAAAAATATGTCGACAACAGAGAAGAAGAGATCATCTAATGGTACGACAGATACGACAGATATTAAGGAGTTTTTGGCTAAACTTTAAGAAAATAACATTTGAATTGCAAATCAAATTCTTTGCGTTCAGTTCTTTAACTTTTAAGATATGATATGAAAACGTGTTGTCATTTACTTCTTTTAATGGATTTGCAATTTTGTTCAATGAGTCAAGAAAAAGGACTTTACTCATCTTTCATTCACTTGTTGAAATGTCAATAATTTCTTTTTGTCTAATTATATTTCGACTAATAACTGGACAAATAGCATTAAGTTGCAAGTTGAAAAGTTCGAATCACATACTGGGGGCCATTTTCCTCAACTTTTTAATAGTCTATAAATGACTATTTGATAGGTTATCGACTTTTCAATATATAATTTGTTAATATTTGTTCGAAACAATTATAAAATACATTTAAAAAAAGTGTCAATTTATTAAATTTTAATTAATTAAATAGTATTTCATTTGATTTAAATAATAAAATCGAAAGAATATAAAAACGAGTTTTAAAAACTCAATTATATATAAAATTGATTTTTATATCTATTTTATTGCTATATAACAATGGATTGCATACTATTAATACTATTATTATAGTCTATTACTCCCTAAAACAATATTTGCGAAAACTATCCTAGACAATATATTGAATGTGGTAAAAACTAGTTATAAGAAATATAAAATATATTATGAATTCTAATTTAAAAGTCATTAAAAATAAGGTCTTATTAAGTAAATAATAGCCGACAATTTAGTCGAAAATATTTCAATGATTTCTAAAGAGGTTTATAAGAGGAGAGACTATTAAAGAACTTATAATCGACTAGAATTCAATTCTCTGTTAATAAGTAATAAGTGATGAGATTTGGCACAAATTTCTTAAAAATTAAAACAAGAGTTCAATACTAAGAAATAACGAATTTGTATTCCTACGAACGACCGCTTATTTCCTGCTTTTTTTTGGTGTCTGTGCTCTCACACAACAGTCAGAACAAGTCTGACTAAGTTTGGACTGACGGCTATCTTCACAAAAAGCATTTTTCATCGAATGTCAGCGATTTTTATTAGTTTTGAAAATATTTCAACGAAATAATGGGAACTTATTTTTTCGGTCATTAATAAAGAAATGTACCGATCCTTTAGATTATAGTCCATTTACTCTCTATTCTTATATTTAGAAAACATTTTAGTTCCAAATATAGCCTTATTTTTCAAGGCCTATCTCCAAATGAGCAAATGAGCATGAACATTTAATATAGTGTTGCACATTTAATAAAATGGAATAACCAATTAATCTGATAATATTAATAATATATTAAATGATAATATTTTGATGAATAATTATTTCCAGCTAAGTAACAAATGATCTGGATTAGTTTAAATTATCTCCTAATCATAAGATACTATAAGAAGTAATGAATAACTCGGATATTAAATAACATTTGTTTTTTAATTCATCGCTTATTTGTGCCAATAATAGAGTCGTATTTCTCGTTTGGAAATATGAAAAAAATACGTTTGAAAACTTGATTAACCCCTACTAATACTCACACGCATTACAGCCTAGTTTACAGGTTCTTCTTAAGAGCACTTTTAACATAGAATTTAAAAAATAAACTAAATTTAATTAATCAAAACAAAAATTTCAGGAATGCCTCACATTTTATGACTAAATAAATCAATTTATAGATTATTATTATTAATAATATTATAGTAAATATTTATTAGTAATTACTATAACGTATTGGAAACTATTATAATTAGTAAATATATATAATTTAAGTTTACGTTTTAGATCATCAATGGATCAGAATATTTATGAATAAACATTTCAATGAGATTTTCATATTCATTGAAATTTTCAAACAAATTATATGATATTTAGAAATTCCCCGAATTTTGTCAAGGTAAAATTGTGAATTAAATTGTGAATAATAACTAAATACAATGTAATTATATCGTCACTCCTTTATAATCAGTTGTCTTATTGTCTGACATTTAAAACCCCTTTAACTTTAAAAATGGTTAATAACTTCTAAACTTAAAATATTTTAAAAATAATGATTTCGAAACTCATATTTCAATTAAATTGAATGAAATGGTATTCGATTTCCATTAATTAATGGTTAATCTATTCTTATAGCGCGTGACCTCACCTTTAATTTTTGATACATAACTTAAGTCTGAGTAATAGTTATTAAAGAATTAATTTGAACATAACTTAAGTGTCAATTTTGATCCATCACATTTACATTCACATACTTTGCTTTAATTAAGAAAATTTAGTTGAATATAGTATTTAAACTGAAATTAAATTGTATAATACGGAAGATGAACCAGGTTGTTGTATCCTAGATTTTACGTCATATTCAAATAGAGGATATCAAAAGAAAAGAAACAAAATTTGATCCAGATGCCATCTTGATAGACTCTAAGGTGATACTTAATAAATTGGCCCTGGAGGGTTTTAAACTTGAAAAGTTCTCTAATAAATATTAACAATATATACATCGATTGCTATTAAATCGAGCATGATCATGGTTACGGATACGAATTATTAACTTTCGTGCGAAAGTTTTCTCAAATCTATTAAAAGAAAAGTCAACGAAAACTGGTTTTAATTCGACATTTGAAGTAAAGAAAACATTTAAAAACTCAAGTCTTTGAGCGAAAAACCAATTAAATGAAGTCTCAATAATACAGCGGTTCCTCATTTTGTGTTACGCGTTGTCGACAAATATATAAAATATGATTTTTAGATTATTTTTGTGTAATATTTCTTATATCTATTATACACTAATGACCATGGGTATGAGATGGTATCAACCCAATTGTTTTTCAGGAATGGCCTGACAACCATTTGACACATCCAATGTCACCAAATATACATTAGAACTATAGTTATTTCGGAAACAATTCTTCTGACAGTAGTAATCATATAATCATATTTTCAGTTATAGTCATTAGAAGTTTCGGTTTTTTTTTTAAAAAATGAATGCATTTGTTGTGAAATTTTATGAAAACTGATTTTATAGGAAAGCATTTGTAAAAAACTTTAAGGCTTTGAAACATTTCAAAAGAGTTTCGTTATTAACTTCTCTTTATTTAAAAAATCTATTAAATTGAATATAAATTATTCGTCAAATGTTTTATTCAGAAAAAGGGGTAAAATATGTAAACTTTTGTTTACTATTATAAGGGTTTATGAATAATATATGAATTGTATTTAAATTATTAGTTTTTTGTTTGAAATTTAGATGACATCAAACAAAAGTTTATACAATCAAAGATTACACCAATCAATGGTCTTATTGTGAATTTGAATAGAAAATGGCTTTTGGTTTCACCATATGGTTATACCATATATGACACAATTGTGGACAGAATATACTATATGTAGTGTTAAGTTCAGTCTAAATGAATGTTACGCACTCTTACATTTATTTCACCCCTTATAACAATTTAGCATGATTAATTATTATGAATATATGATAAATTAGAACATTTTAGTGATCAAAACTTATGAAAATGTCATTAATTTCAAAGTTGAAATTATCTACCCATGATAGTTTTGTTTCATGTCTTACTAAATGATTATAGAGTTAAGAATAATTTTATTCTTATTTTTTTTTTTGTTTTATTAAAATTGTGTTAAAATTTCGCACAAAATGAAGTGATAAGAGTATAAGAGATGGCTTTGCAGTCATTCTTTTAAAAACTGTTAAAAGTTACCAGAATAGGTAGACATTGCTAAAACTTCCACCACATTTTCAACACTCAATTTCCTTATATATCGTTAATTATAAAATATTTTCAAAACAATCGAATTTTTTTTAAAAAAGTAATAGTTATATATAAATAAGAAATGAGCTTGATAAGATGACTAACCTCCTACATATTTCTGCGGCTCTCCTCCAGGAATGTTTAATATTAAAAAATCTATAACAATATATTCCTTCTCTTTTCCAATCTATTCAACAAAATTGAAAAAATATTTAATTTAAAAATTATTTAAATATTTAAAGAATTTCTATTCTATGGTTGAACGACACTTACCTTCGGGACAATTGAGTAAATTATCCGATGATTGGCACTAAAATCAATAAAAAAACACAAATGAAAACAAAAATTAATTCACACAAAAAACTTTTGATTTGAAGAATTGTTCAAAAATATGGAAACAAAGCATACATTTGTTATATGAAAAGTCAATAAAAAAAGTGTTTGAGTGAGAAGTGCGAACCAATACATTCCAAACATTTGGCTTTTCCTCTAATATCGAATATTCCTCTATTAATAACACATTGCACTCATATAACGAGTAATTATTGAGTAATCCTTTAGAGTTGTGGTCGTTTTGTGAGCTGTAATTGTATTCCAAACAAATGTTTTTAGTTATAGTCGTTTGAAAACAATTCACTTCATATCATATAAACGTTGATTAAACTTAAAACTAATATTAATAACAAATTAGGCATTAATAGAGTGAGTGTCGCACTCATAAACCGATCACATATACAAAAAGCACAACACATACGATGCCATTACAGTGGGGTTCGGCCATAAAATCCTAGTCTAAAAGACTGTCTGTTCAGGTAATGTTGGCTTTTACAGGTACTCTCCCTATCCCTTGAGTATAAGCTATTTTACAAATGCCTGGAAAGCTCTGAAAGTGCCGCACATACCGAGTTCTTTGACAGCTAAAAGAGAGGATAGAACTGGTGGGGGGAACAACAGGTAAAGGGGAGCGTCACTCTATAGCCAGAAAACCTGCAGAACAACTTGCAAGAAATTCCGGCATAACTTGTTGTCTTTGCTCTCACTGTATATGTAACTCCATTTGACCGACAGGACTATCTGTGCCCCTATGCTTTGCTTACCTCTACTGTAATTATAAGTTCCGCATATATAGAGATCCTCTTATAAAAGTTTAGGTAAAGTAAGCACTTCTTCACTTCAAATGAATGACAGACACAACTCAAGTAAAACTGAGATTAAACTAAAAATATTTTGTAATTTCTTTTATATAATACATTTTATTTAAGTACACTGATTGCACCTTTATAATTTTATAAATTTATCAATTTATACATACATAGTATTTATATCTTTAATATATAATTTTTATTCTGAGTCTCAAATATTTTTAGGTTTTAAAAAAAATGAATAAAGTATTTTTCAGATTATTCTACAATTAATGTAAAATATTTGTGTCAAAATACCAACACTTTTAGAATTTTATTTTTAAAGAAAAATTTCTTTTGGAGAACACATTCTTTAGAATTGAGGGGAAGTCATGAAAATATTCGTTCCTCTAAATGATTATTGAATACTCATTATTCCAATGAATTTCATATTTTAATTTCAAAACTTTAAGTGAAATAATAGTAATTTTCTATATTTAACCATTAAATGGTATGAATGGTATGATAGGTATGATCTCATGAATGTGTTGTCGATAACTTCAAATAGACTTCAAGTCATTAAACATATATTCAATGACAACATCTAAACGTTTAAATGATTTATAACTTTAAACAATTCTTTGAGTAAATAAAACTTCTGAAAACTTAATGACAATAAGTTAACTAAAAAAAAACTTAAGGTTTAAACTTTTAAGAGTACTTTAAAGAGTTTTTTATTCAATTCAATGGAGTGTTTGCCTCAAATAATGAGATATTTTTGTTGTTAGTCTTAAATCCACTTTTTTTCGACTCAATGTCAGTGTCGTTGAAAACGGGAGCTATAAATCCATTAATAATTTATCTTAAAACTTTTCCTACTTGTTCGTTTTGTGTGAATGAGTGCGAGAGAGAGAGAGAGAGAGAGAGAGAGAGAGAGAGAGAGAGAGAGAGAGATTTAATTGGAAACATCAAGTCGTGGATCTCATCGATGACCTATAATTGTTATTCAAAATTGGTCTTATTTAGTTCTATAATTGAAAAAGAGCATGCACAATTTTAAAAGATAAATTATTAGTGGTAATAAATTAATGTGTATCGCATTGGAAAACAGGATAAGAGTTTTTAACCAAATAAGAGATGAGTCCCTATTCTATGGATCATTAAATGTCATCTCTTTTATTAACCGTTTGATTGTTTGGATAATTTGAAAACCAAACGATTGTTTGACTTCTTTTAAATTTTTTTATTCCTAAAGAATTAATGCTTTATTTCCGGATTTTAACAATCGCTGTTTTAATAAATCTTCTGATCGTTTGTGATATGATTCTAACGATTAAATCAATTTTATTATTACTACAACTTTTCTTATTCTTTATGAGACAATTGAGACAATGAGTGAAGACTTTTATGAAAATCTAATTTTAATACATTAAAGACAAGATTTTTTGATAAACGATTTTTTTATACAATCTTTTAATATCTTCTGTTTCGATGTTTATTTGATATTCATTTCCTGAGGCTCTCGTGTTTTGTTATTCAATTTAAGTTTCGGGTGATTTACAATTGAATTCATATTAAATATTAATATTTTTTAATTTAATAATAAACCAAATTTTTTGGACAAAAATAAAATTATTTAATATTAATTAAGAACTAAAATGAAACAATTGGTTAGTTTTAAGAATATTAAAGTAATTATTTAATTAATAATTAATTAAAATGAAATTCTAGTAAAAAAAAATAATTAAAATTATGGTATCCGTAATATAAGTAATATATCAACCATTAATTTAAATATTCACGACTTAAAGCCTCAATCGATGAGACATTGGTTTTAGTCGACAATAATTAATTGATTCATTCACTGATTTAAGTGAAATGTGTCGGCTATTATTATTATCAGATGTTTTTTGGAACAAAGAGTCGACTAATTATGAAATTTAGTTCAAATGTTTGCAAAAGAAGTTATAGTTGAGATGAAAATAGTTTATAATTAATTCGGAGGGATTTCAACATAAATACATCAAAAAAATGATCGGGAACACATTTGCAAACACATTTGCAAAATTATTTCTAAACATTTTTCTAAAATCAAATGCATTAAATTAAGTTTAATTTGAAAATATCGGAGTCTATAAAAATCGGTGATTATATAAAAAACTGGGATTTCTTCTTCAACTTATCATATCCGGGGGTTATGCTCGGAGATCGAGGTTCAAGTTGTTTGCTCTACCACTTGTTCCTCCCTGGTGAATTCCACTGGAAGACGAGATTTCTTCCCTCATTTAAAAATAACGTTTTCCTAATTTTAAACACAAATAAAGAAAATTCTAGATTTTATTATTTATTTGACCTGTTTTTTACTGACCGGAGTCTAACACTGGGAATATAATACAACACATTTTGTGTATTAAATAATGTTTAACTGAAGAAAAAAAGTTGATTTCCATTAGAAACCATTTGACGGTCGCATAAACATTGAATTCGTTCTAATTCTTGAAAAAAAACTGTTTCTTATAATTAATTCAAATCTCAATTTTTGAGTTTAAATTGTTCGCCACATTTGATGATAACCTACAAAATTCTTGTATTTTCTACAAATTTGTATTGAATTTTATGGTCAATGTTAATGATATGCCATATCTTTCATTTAATCGCAATCTTTTGTATTCTATTTACTACACATTAAATAAAAGTATTTTATTTCATTACTTTAATTGAAAAAAAGTTTCGAAAAATTTCATTAAAATAAGAGTAATATATCGTTTAATATACTAAATGCAGAGCCAAATAAGAACAAATTTTAGTTTTTTTTAATTTATATCTTGGCTTTAATTCAATGAAACACCAAATTCTAAGTCAGAAAACTTGAAGCCGTTTTCGATTTTATTCTTTCAGTCAAATGAAATATTTGTCTGATTTTATATCTGATAATACCTTTAATGGAATGCTATCGGAATAATATTCTCTTAATATCATGTAAATTACTATTTAAGAAGTTCTCTCTCTCTCTCTCTCTCTCTCTCTCTCTCTCTCTCTCTCTCT
>JAQIXI010002369.1:0-10514 GCA_034700165.1 Galumnidae sp. Gr-Ori-00277
TACCATTTAAGTATTAACTTTAATATTTACAAGGATGATTATTTCCATCATTATAACAATGGTGACATTGATGAAATCTTTCAAACAATTGAAGATATATTTATGTTTTCAGGCTTTGAAAAGAATTTACCAAAACTGAAATCAATCAAAATTAAAGGAATAGAAATTAATTGCAGTGAATATACTGCAGATATTCTGAGCCGTCTCACAAACCTTCAAACAATTGAATTAAAGATAACTAAAAATTCACCAAAAGATAAAATCGAGAAATTAATTAAACAAAAGTGTAAACGACTTAAAAGTGTGAAATTATTTGTTTATTGAATGAAATGAAATGAAAACAATTATAAAATGTAACCATAATAGACAAAATAGTATGATGATAAAAATTTGGAATTTTTGTGGAAAAAATTTTCTAATAAAATTAATATCTAAATATTAACTAATATTTCTATGATTAAATTGAATATAAAATTTAAACAAGCTAAAGTGATAATAATATTTTATTAATTGATTTATAAATAAAAGTAAAACTTGAAATGAATGCAAACAATATATTTGACAGAAATGACACAAATTTTAATTTGAATAAAAAATCGATAAAAATTTTGTAGATCTGTTGTCATTATTTAAGAAATGCAAAACATTGAAACGATTGGAAATAATTAAAATAATTTAATGAAATTATTAAAAATGAAATTAATTCGAAATAAAAAAAGGCAATTAATGAGAATTAATGTAACCATCAGATATTGTGAGCCCTCTCTTAATGATATATTTAATTGGAATATATAATTAAACATTAATATCATTGAATAAAATATTTACATCAGCAATCATTATGATAACCTTGTTAAAATAATAATGTTTTGTTAATTATATTTTGTATTGTTTTCTCAAACATTGATAGAAGAAAGGTTAATGTCACCCAATTAACCCTTCAATTGTAAGATACCAATAATATGCATAAAGAATAGAGACAGCGCTCCGATTATCTGTTCATTGAATAAATAAAATTGTATTTTATATATAAATCATAATTAAAGTCTCACTTCATAGCATCGGAAATAATTAATTGTAAATAACTTCCAACAAGAAAAACCGTCTTTTTTCATGGCTGTTCTTTCAATTACAGTTTGTGTCTAGGTAAAAATTAAGTTTATATTAACAAATTGAATGAATAGTCAAACCTTGAATTTTATTGAAAATTTTAAATTAAAAAATTGTTTTATATTATAATGTATTATATTCTGCATATAATACGATATAATAAATGAATTCAATATTTTATAGGATTTGTTCACAGAATAATTAACTGACGACGCATTCAATATAACGAATAGGAAAAAAGTGGCGAATAGTAAAAAAACGTATAAGAATATAAACTTTAAAATCAATAATAAAGGAATGTATAAACCAATTGAAAGACAAAATACACTCAAAAGCCCAATAATTAACCAAAATATTAATAAGAATTTCGACCAAAAAGTAGTGTTGTATTCATTGATCTCTAAAAATAATGCATTAAATGATTGAAATATTTTATTGATTCCAACTAATCGTTTTCGTCCTTTAATTAATAGCAAATATCTATTCATTCGATTGATTTTCATATTGAGATACAAACAAATGATATAAAACACAAATGATTGTAACAAAACAATATTAGTAAAATAGTGGCCAACCATTAAGAATAGCATAGTATTTGGGAGACCATAAATAATTGTTTCTAATGGTGTGGTATAATAGAGATAAATTCCAATGTATAATATTATTGCAATAAATGGAATAAAATAGTTGTTGTGATTAATTAGTAAAGTATTGATTCTTGCAGTGATTTTGACTAAACTTCTTATCTCTCGTTTGTCATTCATTCCGATATCTTTGGGTGGAATCAAACCCGACATCATTTGGAATACTCGAAGAAATGTCGGTTTTATACCATTCCTGTAGTTATAGTAATAAATGATTTGAGAAATGAGTGGCAGAAAACAAGCGGTACTAAAATATATATCCAAATATTTTGGAACTCCAATGAAATACCCGACACATCCGAAAGCCTTAAAAATCAAAAGGTTTTCGCTATCATTTAAAAGTGTAATAATTCTTTCGATTATAAACAGACTTAAAGTAATTAAGATAAGAAACGGATGACGAATGAAATGACGTTTGGGTCGATCTCTAACTGATGTCAAACACAAACCAATTCTGTAGAGAATATCATCAATTGAATCAATGATTAGGTCCGGAGGTAGACATTTGTTTGGATTTATTCTCTTAATAATATTAGTTAATTTAGCTTGTTCATTCATGGTTTGCATTGCATATCAAACCTTTAAGTTATAAATTAAATGTTATATATTTTAATTTAGAAAAATATGAAACTAATAATAAAAATATATGGAAATTATATTTCGAATTGAATAAATATTTGATCAAGGCAATGACATAATTTAAGCATATTTATTCTTATATAATTGCAATAAAACAAATATTTAATTAAATATTTCGTTTCTTATTAAGAAAACCATTAAAATTAAACAATAATATTTATTTTAAGTATTCAAAATTAAAACTAATGACCTTGTTAATAGATTTTCTAAGTTTAGTTTTAATATAAAGTTTTATTATATTATTTGCCAAAATATTTCCATTAACAGCAATTATGATAACCTTGTTAAAATAATAATGTATTTAAGTCACGCTCTATTTTGTTTATTTCATTTTATTTCATTAACTAATTACAAACTTTATCATTGTGCTTATTTATGAATTTTATTCAGATGTTCTAGCACCATTTTTGAAAGTTACTCAACTAAAATATAAGAAAACAAAGAATAACAGCTTTTTGCAAAATATCCTTTTTTTTGACCCAACCCTTGACCTAATTATTAGCCTAATATTCATTATTTTTCAAAATAATCTCAATCTTTCCTCTTTATTTGATGACAAAAAAGACTATTAAACCTAACATGGCTAAATGGGGCTTTTCAAAATACCCTCTCCTGAATCTCCTCTTGAAGGTTTACCAGTTTGGCCATGTCAGCTATTAAACTGTAATGTTAGCATAAAATAATGTTAAAAATATTCTAATTTTTATTTAAATGTTTGAATGGAATGTTATTAAAACTATTCTTTAATTTTATTATATTAAGTTTTAAATAATAAGTTAAATCAGCTCTCATTAAATCTTTTTATTTGAAACACTTTTTTTCAATAAATTTTAAATTGACCTAATTATTAGTTGGATTTTCATCAGGGATGGCCAAAGGGGGGGGGTATTCCGGAATACCCCCCTGAGGATTTTGAGGTCTTAACATTAGCGTCTATGGGCAGGCACTATCTCTGTCGAGGATTTTTTGGCTCAGGGGAGGGTATACCCCCCTCAGGATCGTGACCTTTGGCCATCCCTGATTTTCATTGTTCTTTAAAAATAAAATTATTTTACATTTGGTCTGATTTCTAATAAAATAATTTTTGTTAAATTGAATACAAAATCTATGCATAACTGACACGAAGTCATATAAACTAATAATAGAGAATCCAAACCAAAGGCTAATAAGACTTCCGATAAGACATACAAACTCTTCGAACTGAACTTTAGGCGAGTGTTGTATATATTGATCGATAGCCGACGGATGAGCCAATTGTATATAGAAATCATTATTAAGTTTGAATGATTGGGAACTACTGTCAAACTCTTCCCGATTGCAATCCGTTTGTAAACCACAGACTTGTCTGCAATGCTTTGCAATCATATCGTTTCGACTCTTATTTCTGACTCTAAAGTCATATAAATATCTATTACTTAGTTTATCATAATTGGCATAAAATCCTGGCCAACCACACAGGCTTTCATTAAGTTGTTTTAGTCTAAATTTACTGATACATTCTGTGCGAGAGTTAAACCCTTTTAGAGTGTAATCAAAACAATTTGTTTCGTAGGGTTTCATCAAAAGTTTGATTATTGTTTTCCGATATTTTATTGAATTCCAGTTATTTGTCAGTTGAATACCATTAGTATCAGTGAATTTGTAATTCTGTTCTCTTCTCGAATGAATCACTATTTGTGCGAAAGGGATGTCATTCCTAATACTCATCGAAACGAGTCCTTTATTAAAATCTTTGAACAGTCGTCTGTTATAATCAGCGATATATAATTGATCTGGTTCTTTTTTCAATTGAGTAAAGAGAGAGAAACAATTGGAGAATAAGTCAACCGATTGTCTCACTTTTGAGATGAGTTGACAGTCAATGTAGTCTTCAGTTGTATTTATGGCGATTGTGTTCAACACTTGACAACTATTATTGAAAATCTTTTCGAAGTCATACATATTCTCAAAGTGTTGTCTTATAGTATAGTTTCTGTTCATAAACTCAACGATCGATTTATTAATGTTATGTTTATTGAGGGAAACATCACTTTTGTTAATCATTTGGTCTATAAATTGTGGTTTTAGTACAAACTCTTTGTTTATACAAATACTGATCGCCGGAAGAGATATTTTTAGTGAATTTTCATAACTTATAGTAACTGTTGTTTGATATGAAAAATACATTTCACAGACTTTTATAATTTGATACAAACATATACTCAAACAAAAGCAAAAGTATAAGAATTTAAATAATTTATTTAAATGACCATTTAATAAAGCGTCCATTTTTTACCTTGGTTTATTTTATTGAGATGTCTGTTAAATGAAACATAAAGTCATACAAATATTGACTCTTTATTTATATAAAAATTTTCATTCAATTTATAAGTGAATCAATAAAATAAATAAATAATTTTTTCTTTCAATTGAATTCTGGAAATTTTCTTATAAAAAGGTGAATAATTATTGCTTGTTCATATTACTATGTTAGAGGACATTTTCATTTTAATGTATTTCTTAAGTAATCGACACAAAAAGAAAATAAGTTATTTTGAAATATTTGTTTAATAGACTGTTAGGAATATTTTAATTCCAAAATAATATGAATTAAAAAAATTTATTAATAATTATAATTTTATTAATAATTAAAATACTAATAGAATAATACAGTGGAGAATAAGTCAATAAACATAAATAAATATTCTTGTCTATAAATATTAACTGTGTCTTTGCATAAAATTATTTTATCTCTATTATTTTTAATAGATTATTTATTTTTGTTTTAGAGGTTTATCCATTAAAATATAAAACAAAGTAAATTACAAAAAAAATAAAATATTATTATAATTTTGAATGTTTAAATGTGAGACCAATAATGTGTAGAAAGAATAGAGAGAGCGCTCCCATTATCTGTTTATTAAAAAAATATATTTTTTTTTTTTATATAGATTATAATAAAAGACTCACTTCATAGCATCGGAAGTAATTAATAGTAAAAAATTTCCAACACGAAAAGCCCTCTTTTTTCTTGCCTATTCTTTCGATCATTGTTTGAATCTAGATGAATAATTAAGTTATTTATAACATAGAAGATTTAAAAGAACCAAACCTTGAATTTTATTGAAAATTTTAAATTAATAAATTGTTTTCTATTATATAATATTAATTTTTGTTTATAATACGATATAATAAATGAATTCAATATTTTATACGATTTATTCACAGAATAATTAACTGACGACGCCTTCAAAATGACGAACAGAAAAAAAGTGGCAAAAACTAAAGAGGCGTATAAAAAACAAAATCTAAATACTAATAATAAAGGTATGAATATTCCTATAAAGAAACAAAAAACGCTTAAAAGTCCAATAATTAACCAAATGGTTAATAAGAATTTTGACCAAAAAGTAGTATTGTATTCATTGATCTCTAAAAATAACGAATTAAAAGATTGAAGTGTTTTCTTGATTTCAACCAATCGTTTCCTTTCTTTTATTAATAATAAATATTTAATCAATCGATTGATTTTCATATTGAGATACAAACAAATGATATAAAAGACAAATGACTGAAACAAAAGAATATTCGCTAAATAGTGACAAAACATTATTAATAGCACTGTATTTGGGAGACCATAGAATAGTGTCTCTAAAGGTGTGGAATAATAGAGATAAAAACCAAATTCAAATATTATTGCATTCATTGGGATTAAATATTTGTTGTTATAAATTAGAAAAGTATTGATTCTTGAAGTGATTTTGACTAAACTTCTTATCTCTCGTTTGTCATTCATTCCGATATCTTTGGGTGGAATCAAACCCGACATCATTTGGAATACTCGAAGAAATGTTGGTTTTATACCATTCCTGTAGTTATAGTAATAAATGATTTGACTAATAATTGGTAGAATAGACGAGAGAATAAAGAATATATCGATGTATTTTGAAACACCAATGAAATACCCGACACATCCCAGAACTTTGAATATCATATGATTTTCTCCATCACTTAAGAGAGTAATAACTTTTTCTATTAAAAATAAACTTAAAGTAATGAAAATAAGTAACGGATTATGAATGAAATGACGTTTTGGTCGATCTCTAACTGATGTCAAACATAAACCAATTCTGTAAAGAATGTCATCAAATGATTCAATGATCATTTCATGAGGTAAACATTTGTTTGAATGAATTTTTCTGGATGTTACCTTAATAATTTTATTTAATTTAGTTAGTTTATTCATATTAAAACTTGTATTTCAAGAAAGTTAAATAATTACTACAATTTATATGTTAAATGATCAAGGTACGAATTGAAATTATTCTAATTATACTTATTCTCATTGAATAAAAATAGCCTACTTAAATTACTTTATTAATTTTCCAACATTTAAGTAGAAAAACGAATCATTAATGTTGAAACTATAAAATATTAAAACATAAAACTATTTATTGCAAATTGAACTTGATAAAATAATAGAAATTCATATATTTAATAAAAACTAAATTAGGCAATAAATGGAATAATTTAAGGTAATAATCATATTTATAGAATAAAACAAAACCATTAACTTAATTATATTCTAGAAATTACTTAATAAAACATCAATTAATAAGAAAACAATTAAATTTCAAATATAATTTGAGAAATATTTGTTTAGAAAATTAATTTATTTATCTGGCTAATTGGAAGATTATAATTTTTTATCAAAAATAAACTTATAGAAATGAAAATAAAAATCGGATGAAGAATGAAATGACTTTTTGATCGATCCCTAAATGAGTTCAAACACAAACCAATTCTGTAGAGAATGTCATCAATTAAATCAACATTAATTTGGATGTATTCTTTTTATAATTTTATTTAAATCACCTTGTTCATTCATATTAATTTAAATTTATTTTAAACTTGTATCAATTTATTTAAAATTATTGAATTAAAATCCAATTTAAAGTTCAATTTAAGATAAATTAAAAATTATATTTACTGAATATATGGCGAACATTTATTTTGAATAAAAAATTAAATGATCAAGGCAATAATTGAAATAATTTAGGCTAATAATCATATTTATAGAATAAAAACAAAACCATTAATTTAATTATATTCAGACATTTATTTTGTGGCGGACTCTACCGATCCCTTCCCTTTCAACGTCACTTTTATACATTTTATTAATACTTACGTTACTTTTGTTTAACCCTTTTGCACACGTTTTGTACTCAACACACGTTGAGATCGCATTCAGTGCCTGACTCTCAATGAGTGCACTTCTCTACAGTTTTTAATAAAGTTTTAGTTTATTTTCATTTCCTTTGTTTTCATTGTTTTCGTCGTCGTTTGGACCACCACTTCTTCGCCGCCATTTCACCACCACTTCGGGTCAACACATCACATCACCATTAGTAGGTAAAGCGTCCTACGGGCTGTTCGGTCTTTAAAGAGACGTTCGCCCGGCGCTGACCTACTGGTCACCCATTGACCCGCACACACAACAAACAGTTTGGCGCCCAAAAGCCCGACCACGTGTCGGCACTACACACTCACAACACATCGGATGACCGCACCGGCGGTCCCGATCCACCGACTCTTGTCCCACACCTGACGAGTCGTTACAATTTAATAAACCATTAATAAGAAAATCATAATATTTCGCAACAAAACACTTATTTCTATTTTAAATTTAATTTCTTGATCTTGTTAATTGATATAATTTAACATTTAAATTAATTTTACTGGACTCAAAACTCAAATTCCAACAAAATTCATTGAATCCCAAAAATTAGAATTCATTGAATCCCAAAAATTAGCAAGGTGATTTTCAAGCTTTTAAATATTTTTAATCAATAATAATGGACAGATTTTTCCAGGATTAATATCTCTAAATAATAAAGGATAATATTATAGTTAATTTGTTGTATTAATTTTAAAAAAAAATTTAATTTAAAACTTGAAAAAAAATTATATAACGCCTGACATCTGATGTATCTGACACTCAATTTTTACAATTAATTGTTTTTAGTATTCAATATAATATAATTTCAGTGAATTTATTTTATACTAAATATTAACAAAAGTTTAATTCTTTTTAAATTTCAGTCAAATAAAGACTTTTATTAATCAATAAATTAATTCCTCAGTTTTTAAAATACAAAATTTTTTTTAAAATACAAAATGGATTTTTAAATGAACAATAATATAAATGTTTATTTTAAAATAAATAAACTTTTATAATTTATAAAATTTTAATTTAATTTTAATTATAGAAAAATTGAGAACAATATTATTTATTCATTTTAAATGAAATAATAATTTAAACTCTTAATTAATTAAAGATTTTGAAGAATTCTTATTAATGTTTTGGTTGAGCTCTGGTTATCTCATCTATAATATTATTCAAAATTTTATTAATTTTATAATTATTATAATCATATATTAACTTGGTTATTTAATATCATAAAAAATTATATTTATTTAAATAAATATATTAGAAATAAACAATTTTAAATAAATAAATTTATTTATATATTGCGCCATAAACTAACCAAACAACTTTTAGTGTACGTCTTAGCACAGGCGCTATAGAATCAGCAAATCATATGTTTATTGTTTTGAAAAATTTCTAAACAAATAAATCAAATAAAGTGTATTAACACATTTTAGTTATTTTAACTAAAATAATTGTTTTGGAAAACATAATAATTAAAGAGATTTTTGTGAATTTATATAAAATAAATTTATATAAAAAGTCTGTTTTTCTTAAATCCTCTCATTTTTATAGGATTCAAAATATGGTAAAAGTATTCTAAAAATAACCTAGCTAATTTTAGTAAATTTTTAGGCCAAAGATATATCAAAACGTGAATATCCAGAAATGGATTACTTTATGAATGTGTCGGTCAGTGATGTTGTGTTTATTATTGAAGGGAAACCATTGCCCGCGAATAAGATATACCTCAGTTTTAAGAACACTGTCTTCAGAGCCATGTTTTCCAATGACTTCAAAGAGTCTGAAGAGAAAGAAGTTGTCATAAAAGACACCACTTATGAGGCGTTTATGACTTTAATTCAATTCTTTTATTGCGATAAACTTATACTCAATGAAAGTGAAGACATTGATCTGATTAAAGAAGTCTACAAATTGTGTGACAGATATGATGTCATTCGACTCAAGAAAAAAGTTATCAAACAATTATCAAATATTGAAATCGATTTATCAAATATTAAATGGATATCAAACGTAGCGCTGAAGTCATGTAAATCTAATGACTTCAGTGAACCTAATGTTTGCCAAATAAGTGACAACACTTTACACTCACTGGTGATTATGACAAAAGTAAGGGATTTTCTAAAAGACAACTACAAAGAAATAATGGAAAATGAGAGCTGTTGTGATGTCGTCTTTATTATTGAAGGACAGAGACTGCCAGCACTTAAGGCGCCTCTTATTTACAAAAATGAACTAACTCATATTTTTGAAGAATATTCTCGAAAATCAAATTATTTAATAGAATCAAAATCTAATGAAATAGTGATCGAAGACACAGATTTTGATGACTTTAAAACATATATTGAATATCTTTATTGCGAAAAACTTAGTATCTTTGATCTGACACAAATTGAAGCCATTTATAAACTTGCAGAAGAATATAATTCACATTTGGATAATGAGATACTCCAATATTTAATGTCAATCCCTTTGATTGTCGATAACATAATAGATATGTCGAGAATTGCCTTCAATTGTGATATAAAACAACTTAAAAATAAGGTCTTAAAGTTCATCGATGAAAATATTAACACTTTTATGGAAAAGGGGTCACAACTTATCACTGAATTAAATCAAAATACAAACAATGCTTTGATTGGATTTATGGTTAAAAATCACAATAAAATGTTGGATTTGCATAAAAACTATTGCTATGATTGTCGGACTGGTATTCTAGAAATACCTAGGGCTAATTTATACCATAAGAAATGCTATAAATGTAAGAGTAAATTAAAAAAAAATTAAAATCAAATTTTGTTTACTAATTAGTCTTTCATAAAAAATATGATAATATTACTATGTCCAAAAGCATTATAAAACCGGTTTTATAATGCCTTAATGCAATACTGTTATAGTCTTAAATATAATTT
>JAQIXI010002370.1:0-10513 GCA_034700165.1 Galumnidae sp. Gr-Ori-00277
AATAATTTAATTTCATTTTTCAATTCTTCACTGATTTTATCACAAATTGGAAAATCACTAATCGATGACATTATTAACAGTTTCTTATTTTGGGTTTATATTGAATAAGTAATTAAAACTTTTAAAAAACGACAACTTTTATATATTTTATAATCTTGTCTAATTTTTAAAAAGAAAACAAAAAAATATTGTAATAAAAATGGATTCCAATAAACAAAAGAAAAGTATTTGATATGAGATAAGAGTTTCTAAACGACCATTTCTTCGATAAGATTAAACATTAAGTAATTTTTACGAATTTCTTTGAAAATTAAATATTTTAAGGATAATAGTATTAATACCAGTGGCCAATACCCCCCTGAGCCGAAGAAATAGGACCCCCTTCCTTACGAGGAGAGGAAAAAAATCGAGGAAAAATTATATATTTTATATATTAATTATAATATATCATTTTGCTTGAGATGCTCTTTAATTTAATGTAAAAAAATTAGTAAACCTTGTTTTTAATATAATTCCTTTGGTCACTGTTTGTGTAAATGAAAAGGATATATTTCATTATAAGAGATTTATTAAATAAATATAAATCTGTTGTTTTATGAAGATTTTTAGATGAGGTAAAAAATAAATATATTAATTAATAATTATCACAAATTACACCAAGGATTTTATAAAATTAATTAACATAAAATGAAGTATTGAATAGTAACAAGTACAATATTTAAATAATTTAGACAGGATCTAAAACTATGCATAACAAAATATTTTTTAAAAAGAATGTGTAAATTAAAACAAAAACAAGATATTTAATTTAGCTAGATTAATTTCTGTTTAATAAAATATTGTGAAAATAATTAAAATAATGTCTCTGACAAACTAAGTAAAACTCAAATTCACCATGATCTATTATTATCTCATTTATCCATTGTTTTATTTCGAGTAATAGATCTCCAGAAGATATTCTTCGATGTTTTATAGCATTCACTAATTTTGAAGTAATAAAATCAGAGTTTCGTTGTATTGCTTTTAAGGTAAAATTCGTATCGTTTGAATCAATAGGGTCCAGAATTATAGAATTTAAATCAAAAATCTCCATCCTAATCATTCCAAGACTCCATATATCAACTTTAATATCATATTTATTAGAACTGGTTATTTCTGGTGCTTTATATCTATGCCTTGCGCCAACCATTGTGTAATGATCCGAGTGCTCGTCAGTAAACTTGGATAATCCAAAGTCAGCCATTTTACAAATGAGTCGATTATTTGAATTTCCGATTAAAATATTCTCTGGTTTTAAGTCTCTGTGAATAATAGGTTTCGGTTTAAATGAATGCAAATAATTGAGAGCTTCTGTTATCTGACGAAAGATTTCACACGAAATGTAATATTCGGTGCAATTCATCGCTGAGTCTTTACTTCTTTCAAAAGCTTTTGGTTTAATATTAAGACTATTTCTTAAATTATCGAAACAGAACTCCATTTGAATTAAAATAGTATTGTTTTCAATCCAAAAGTTATTGTATTGAACCACAAAATGATCCCTCAATTTAGCCATAGTTTTGATTTCTTCTAAATATTTGTTTGTATCTAAAAATTTATGATTTAATTATTAATTTAATTATATTTAATTTTAATTACAAAAAAATTACCCGAAATTTCTAAACTTTTGACGGCATAAAACTGTTGATCCAAAGTATTAAAGTATTTATCGACTGAACCAAAACCACCCGAACCAATGACAGACTTAAACTTTAAGAATCGATTATCAAAGTTTGGTCTAACAATTATAGTCTCAAAAGTGATGCCTTTATCGCGACATAAATCAAATACTGTTTTATAATTTGTTTTCGATATTTTATTCTCAATTAAATCGAAAACAGTTTCATCCGAAGAGATTGAAAGTGATTTATCCCTTTCAGTATAATTAATAATAGTATATAAAGAAGAGAACTTTTCCTCACATTTCAAAAATTTTGGCGATTTTTGTATTAATTGGCGATTATTTTTTTTATATTTTCCACAAAAATATATATTCCGTCAACTCCGCCAATTCCGCCTCATCCGTCACTAAGAAACACTTGATTCTCGACATCGACTGTTCTGTCAACGGAATCTCCGTCAGAGCTATCGTCGACTCCGGTAGTTCGATAACCATCGCCTCGACGAAACTGGCGAAACAGCTCAACATCGCCGTCGACAGAGACTCATCAATCGCTGTCTACCAAGTCGCAGGACGCGCAAACACTATTGGACGCGCAACAGCAATCCGCGACTCAGTCTCTCCTTGGTCCTTCCCTATCTCCCTCGCAGACAAAGCTGACGGAACCAAACGCCTCTGCATCGACTACAGACGGTTAAACGCAGTGATGGTCGATGAGCGCCAACCTCTTCTTCTCATTCAGGACGTCATCGATCGCCTTAGCCGTCGACGAATTTTCTCTCGGCTCGACCTAGCCTGGGGTTTCTGGCAGATCCCAATGGCCGAAGAGTCGATAGAGAGAACCGCCTTTTCAACAGCAGACGGCCAATACGAATGGCTTCGTATGCCTTTCGGACTCAAAAACGCTCCGTCGACATTCCAACGGGTTATCCGCCTCGCTTTAGGCGAACTCGTCGGAAACGGCGTCGACCCTTATTTAGACGACATTATCGTCAGTTCCGACGATATCGACGCTCACGTCGACCTCTTAGCAAAAGTTTTCGACCGCCACCGCCTGAATCATTTCCGCCTCCGACAAGAGAAGTGTCAATTCGGTATCAACGAAATCGAATGCCTTGGATTTGTTGTCAGCGCCGGACAAGTGCGCCCGTCGCCTAAGAAAACCGCCGCAGTTTCTAACTTTCCGCCGTCTATAGACAAGAAATCCGTTCAACGATTCGTCGGACTCGCAAACTACTACCGTCGATTCGTTCCTCACTTCAGTCGGATCGCCGCTCCGCTGACATACCTCACTCGGAAAGATGTTCCTTTCGAATGGAACGAACCACAACAGAAAGCCTTCGCTGAACTTAAACATCGCCTCACTTCTGAGCCCGTAATCGCCATTTTCGACAGTACTAGACCCTGTGTTCTGCACACTGACGGATCGACTGTCAGAATAGGCGCAATTCTCATGCAAACGGACGACGACAACCATAATCGAGTCGTCGCTTACTTTAGCCGTCGACTCAACAAACATGAGTCGAATTACACCACTTCTGAGATCGAATGTCTCGCAGTCGTCGAAGCCGTCGAACATTTTCATGTTTACCTCCACAGCCCTCTCCGCTTCGACATCGTTACCGACCATTCCGCTTTTCAGTGGCTTTTCGCTATTAAAAGCCCTACTGGAAGAATGTACCGCTGGTCTGTCCGCCTCTCTATTTACAACTATCGAGTCGTACACCGACCAGGAGTTACACACCAGGCAGCCGACGCTCTCTCCAGAGCTCCATGTTCTATGTTTCTCGACATCGAAGAACTACGTGAGAAGCAGAAGGAACTGGACGTCGATTCTCTCCGCCATCCGATCACTCGCGACGGACTACTCAACATCCGTACAAAAGGTATTCATCGCCTCATAGTTCCGTCATCTCTCCGCCTCTGTGTGCTTCAACACTACCACGAGGAACACGGACATCCAGGTATCGACAAAGTCCGTCAACTCATCGCCCAACTCTACTGGTGGCCTCGACTTTCCGGCGACATTTCCGCCCACGTCCGCTCGTGTCGAACGTGTCAATTGGTGAAAGTACCCAACACACCAAAGCTTGGGCAGCTCCAACCGATTGTTACGCCGGCACTACCGATGGAAATTTAGTCCATCGACACCGTCGTGATGGGATCCGCCGCCAAAGAGACTCGCGATAAAAACATTCAAGTAATCATCGACCACCATTCCCGCTACGTCTGGGCCTTTCCGACGCCTCGAAACACCACCGACACCATTACGACAATTCTCCGACAACTTTTCCGTACCATCGACTCTCCTCTCGTAATCATCACTGACCGCGGAACGAACTTTTCCGCCAAACCTTTCCGTCGATTTCTCATCGCATTTGGAGTCGAGCACCGTATGAACAGTCCCTACCACCCGCAGGCCAATGGTATGGTAGAGAAGGCTAACCATACGATACTCAACGGTCTCCGCCTGGCTCTTCTCGAACAACCGAAGAAGAAGTGGACCGCATTACTCGACAAAGTGGTCGCTAACTACAACCTGACTCCGCATTCATCGACTGGATTCGCCCCTCGCTTTCTTCAATTCGCGCTCTGCTCCGACGTCGATCCGCCCGATATCGACGACGCCCGCCTCAAAGCCGTCGACTCTTCCGACAAAGCGAAAGCCAAAAGGAAAGTCGACTTCGACTCACGTCATCGCCCCTCAAACTTCAGTGTCGACGACTGGGTTCTCCGCCGCCTCGCCGACAACCACCCGGAGAAGAACAAAATGTCACCGGCAAACACTGGTCCTTACCGTATCGCCCGCATTCTAGGCCCAGAAACCTACGAAATCAGGCGAGAAAGTGATGGCCAGCTCTTCACCGCTCATTCCTCTCAACTTCAGCCGTTTCGACTACGCGTCGAAACCCTACCGTCGGGGGAATGAAGTCCAGAAATAACCTTAATTGACCCCTTTCTCTACAATAACCCCATTAATGCCTAAATTTAGTCTACTACAGACATACCTCTGCACTAATCCCCTAATCTTGACCCAATTGTAATCCCTTATAAACCCTTTACTCGTCTATCAGTCATCAATAAGTTCTCATTCAGTACTCATCACTTGTACTCAACACAACTCTTAAGAAAAATAAAAGTTTTTATGTTTTGAATTCCGACTGTTCCGCTCATTTCGACTGCACTCCGACTAATTCTGGCTACAAAAGAAAACAAAATAATTAATTTAAAACTCAAAAATAAAACTTTTAAAATATTTTATCATAGGCTATAGAAAACACTTTTTTATTTTTTCTGGGCCCTAATTTTTCGCAGACCCTTTAAAAATTACAAAATAAAAACAATTTCTCAACTATTCGATGCTTTTCCAAACATTTACCATGAGTATTATTTCCTTTAATCTCTTAATGAAACCAAAAATTTGATTAATATTTTATTGTTTTTATATAAATACAGTCGGGACCCGATTTTTTTCAACTGATGGGGCTCTGAAAATCATTGACTAAAATTGAGTTTGAAATTTTCGAGTTTTCGAGAAAGTTTTGTTTAAATTATTTGTTTTTTGTCACAACTATTTGTTAAACATTGAGTTAATTCTTTCATCATTTGATTTAATTCTTTTAGTATTTATATCTCATTTAATAACATTAAATTATAAATCTTTTGATTAAATTTTGCAAGATTCACTCATTTTGTTGATAACAAATACACTAATATTTGAAAACCAAAACCTTTTCAAACTTCAAAAATATGACATTAATTTGCTTACTTTTAAAGTCTTGATTTTAGTTTTAATTTATGTTTGAAATGATTTTTATTTTTAAAAAATAATTTTATAAAAATAATTATTTTTATTATTTATCGATTCATTGAAATAATATTTAATATAGAAAACAATTTAAATGAATATATTTTAAGTTCGTTATCGTAAACTGAACTAGGAATGAAGATTTGGTTAACCATGTCAATCTATATAAATTAATTCACCTTTAAAACTTTAAGTTTATAAAATTTGTAACTATTAATCAATATTTAATGATTAGAAACAATTAAAATGATTAAATTTTAATCCCTTTTTCATTAAAACCCAATATTTATTATAAGTAAATTTATTTTCTTCTTTTAACTTTATTATTGAAGTTTGGTTTAAATAAAAGAGTAAAATGTTTTATAATTTATGAATACTTATAATTAATTCTTAGAAAAAGAAGGAAGGCTGTTTCGGCATGAGCTGGCACCCGGAAATTTTCGTTTGCAATCGATAGAGCTCATTGAACTGAACTTAAAAATGTAAAAAATTTTATGAAATCTCATAAGGTTCACCCGCTAGAGGGCTTCAAATTATGAATTTTCAACTATAAATTTTTCTTTTATAAGATATGTAATCCCACTAAATCAAGCATTCTGATTCGAATGGAATAGGTCTTTATCTCTTGCAAAGAATACTTTTTGAGATATACGTGTTTTTTGATATAATCAGTCTGGTCTTCAAAAGTTTTCAACTTTTTAATTTTTTATTTCCATCAATTGTTATACTTCATCAAAAATGAATAGCAGTTTAATTCATCAATTATGTGAAAAAATAAAAATCAAGTCTAAAAATTGAATTTAATTTTTTTGAATTTTTAAAAATCGTTCTATTTTAAAAACTATTAATGATAGGACATTTTGGATAACATTCGATTCAGCATGCACATTTAAGTCCGAAAACGAATATTTAAGTCTGAAAACTTATACTATATTGATTTTTATTTTCTGAATTTGATGCTCTCTAGCGGGTGAACCTTATGAGATTTCATAAAATTTTTTATATTTTTGAGTTCAGCTCAATGTCCTTTATAGATTGCAAGCGAAAAATTCCAGATGCCAGCTCATCCTTTTAGAAGCAGAGGGGCAGCCATCCTTCTTTTATTACAAAAGATTAAAAAATATTTCAATTCATTAGAAAATATTCGATAAAATATTATTGAAATACAAATATTTTTCATTACTTTTAAACTTATTCTGAAATAAAATAAATTCCGAATTTGATTTAAACTTGACTGCACTACTAATCCAGGAATTAATTACTATAAGTAAGTCTTCACAACTCATTCTTTCTTTAATTCTTGAGTTCAGAAGTTTTGATCTAAAAATTTCGTCGCATTTCTCCATATTTTTTCTCAAATTATTTTTTGAATAAAAATTAAAATAACTGTAAAATAAAAAGTATTTAAATAACTTTAAATATAATAAAACACTTACTCTTCGTCTTCGATATCAAACACTTCTAAATCAATGATTCCGAGACTCTAAATGTCGGCCTTTATATCATATTTTGATTTATTTAAATCATTAGCCGCTAATACTTCGGGTGACATACAGTTATTGTAAAAAGGGTGTGCAGTTGATTTTATTGAATAAAATCTAAATCAAAAGGAATTTTAAAATTTTCTTTGAATTGCAACTATTGAATTTTTGCACCATTATAAATACATTAAATAATATTTTGTATCTAGCATATTTTTTTAATAATTAAATAATATCTATAACTTAAAAGTTTTATAAAATATTTAATTAAATCAAATATCTTTATAAACTGTGTCAAAAATGAGTCGACACGTGTTATTTTGTTTTTCAATATTCTTGATAGTTTAGAAAATATGGGCATTTAAAGTTGAAAATTTGGAAAACTAAAATTAGATTTTTTCAACATATCCTGGACCAATTTGGTTGAAAATTGGCTATCTAATGTGTATTAACGTTAGCTAATAGAATCCTAAATTTAATTGAATTATCTCAAACCAAAACTATTTTATTGTTTTTAAAATAATTTTATATACAAATATTTTTTTAAAGAAATTTATTTAAAAGCAATTGTCTTATTTAACAAATTTCTTAGATAATCACTTTAATTGTGATAAAATTGGAACTATTCAAGTTAATTCAAAGAAATTTGGGATTATATTATAAAATGTAAATATACATTAGATTTCAACCAAATTTCAGCCAAATTTCAGCCAAATTGGTTCAGGATATTCTGAAAAAATCCAATTTTAAATGCCCATATTTTCTAAACTATCAAGAATATTGGGAAAAACACGTGTCGACTCATTTTTGACACAGTTTATAAAGATATTTGATTTAACTAAATATTTTATAAAACTTTTAAGTTATAGATATTATTTAATTATTAGAAAAATATGCTAGATACAAAATATTATTTAATGTATTTATAATGGTGCAAAAATTCCATAGTTGCAATTCAAAGGAAATTTTAAAATTCCTTTTAGTTTATATTTTATTCAATAAAATCGACTGCACACCCTTTTTACAATAACTGTATATTTAGGGGTTCCGACACATGTATGGGTAGACATCTTATTGTCGATAAACTTTGAAATTCCAAAGTCAGACAATTTGCAGATAATTTTATTATTTGAATTTCCGATTAAAATATTCTCTGGTTTTAAGTCTCTGTGAATAATAGGTTTCGGTTTAAATGAATGCAAATAATTGAGAGCTTCTGTTATTTGGCGGAAGATTTCACACGAAATGTAATATTCGGTGCAATTCATCGCTGAGTCTTCACTTCTTTCAAAAGCTTTTGGTTTAATATTAAGAATATTTTTTAAATTATCGAAACAGAACTCCATTTGAATGAAAAGAGTATTGTTTTCAATCCAAGAGTTGTTGTATTGAACCACAAAATGCCCCTTTAATTGAGCCATAGTTTTGATTTCTTCTAAATATTTGTTCGGATCTGAAAATTAATTATATTTAATTTTAATTAACAAGAAATATTACCTGAAATAATTATACTTTTGATGGCATAAAACTGTTGATCTAAATTATTAAAGTATTTATCGACTGAACCAAAACCACCCGAACCAATGACTGACACAAACTTTAAGACTCGATTATCAAAGTTTGTTCTAACAATTATAGTTCCAAAAGTGATCCCATATTTATCGCGACATAAATCAAATACTTTTTTATAATTTGTTTTCTTTATTTTATCCCCAATTAAATGTACCAGGCATTTTATTTCTACATTACCTGCGTTTATATTCGTGGTAAAATTATTCGAATAAATAGGTATTTGATGGAAATGAAGAAACTGAGCCCACACTCATTGATGTCATACTTGGTGTCAATGGATTCACTTCACAGAGAAATCAATGAATACAATCAGAAGTTTTGGTTAAAATATTTGTTTCAGTTTTAGTTATTCATTAGTTTGATTGTCATAACCCTACTTTATATCGTAATCTTTAAGCCAATGGTCTTTATATTCAAATTTATAATTTTTTATGCTTTTGTTGTTTTGTTGATATTCTTTCTGTTTGTTATACTCTTCAGTCAATTCAGAGGCGAAGAAATCATTTAAAATATTGAATTCAATTTATGTCTCCTTTTATTCAAATCAAAGAAATGTTATTAGAAGAAAAAGAATGCTTTTGAGACCGTTGATGATAAAATTTAAAGTGAGCATGATAAAAAAATTTCAAAAATTTCATTTGTAATTTAATTTTGTTCAGATGAAAGGTATGATTGAGAGGATGTCATTACCCAGAGTTGGGTTCAGCTGTTGGAATCTCTTCACTATTAATCATTTCAGAGTTTATGAAGTATACAAACAATGCCTTTTTAATCTTGGTAATATGTACACTAGTTGCATTAAGTAAGTTAACAAGCATATTTTTAAGAGAAGTAAGAGTTTAATTATCAAATTTGGGTCCATTTAAGCTTTAAATTAATCACAAATTCGATTATAGTATCGGTATTTAATTCTTAAAAAAATAATACAAACAATTTTTCAGACAATGAGGTCAGACCTGAATTATGAGAGTTATTAGAAGTTAAGCCTATTTTTCATAAGAGAAGAAATTAAGTTAACAAATATGTAAATGACTAAAGTTTCAATTCTTATAATAAATTAATAGTTAATATTGAGTCCATTCGCTTTAATTCCTTCTTCCAAACGTTTTGGAATACTATTAAGACAATTGTCGATCAGTTCTTGTGGTAAATTAGACCAAATGTGTTGAACCGCCTCTTTAAAAGAATTTAATGTTTTTCTCTTATTTGTCGGAACATTTCGGTCCACATGATCCCATATATTCTCAATATATGTCAAGTCCGGACTCTGCGGCGGCCATTCAATGCAATTTATAGTATTATCGTCTAACCATTTCTTAGGCGTTCTGGACGTATGTTTGGGGTCATTGTCTGCTTGAAATAAAAAGTCTCTAATTCCCATTTTTTCTGCAGATGCCATTAGATTGTTCTCCAAAATGTTTACATACATTTTCGCGTCCATTCTATTATCAATAATAACCAGATTTCCAGTTCCGAAGCCGGAAACGCACCCCCAAACCATAAACGATTTTGAATGTTTTACCGTCGGATTAGTAGTCGCGGGAATAAGACCTTCACCTCTCTTTTTATAGACACGAACTCTTCTTTTGCTATTAATTAACTCAAATTTTGATTCGTCGGACCAAATGACTCGTTTCCAGAAATTTAATGGCATTTTAACGTATTTTTTTTTGCGAACGCGAGTCTTAACTTTCGGTTCTTCTCACTAATAAGGGGTTTATTCTTCGCAAAACCGCTGAAGAATTTCATTTCTTTTATTCGTTTACTAATAGTACGAACGGATATCTTTTTCAAATCGTTAGAGAGTGATGTCTGAACCTCTTTGGCCGTAATTTTCCGATTATTCTGTACTAAACCTCTAATCCTTCGATCAGTTCTTTCATTTGTCGCTCTCTTTCGACCACTTCTCTTAAGTTTTCTGGCCATACCATAACTTAGGATTTTATTTACTACTTTCATAACGCCAGCGGCCGAACATTCGAAATGTTTTGC
>JAQIXI010002371.1:0-10511 GCA_034700165.1 Galumnidae sp. Gr-Ori-00277
CAAAATAATAATTAAATAGTGAAGAGTATCGATAAAAACATTTGTAAAATTAAAGCCAAAAATAAGGGATAAATAGTTTAGGAAATAGTTTAGAAGAACACAAAGAAAATTCAATTGAATTCATTGCTTCCATTAATATCTTTAATGTATGTAAGCATTAACTCAAAGCTCTTTTTCTTGTTTTCTATTCATTTTCCTAAATGTTTTGCATAAGAAGAGAAACAGAAAGAAGTGGGAGTGGGGGAGAGAGAGAGAGAGAGAGAGAGAGAGAGAGAGAGAGAGAGAGAGAGAGAGAGAGAATAATAGAGTTCTTAGTATTTTCGCGAATCAGATTTATTAGAGATAATATCGCATATAATGTAATGTCATTTAGAATAAACATGACCAGGGTTGCAATGTGGCAATTACGTTTTGAAAATATACCTTGCTTACTAAATATTTTTTTTCAAAGTTAATGTTTTTCAAGAAATTGAAAATAATAGTCAAATAAAAGATGAAAATAAATTTTGTTGAAAATAACTCCTATTTTGAAAGAAATGTCGAAAAAATAATTATTTGAGTGGAATTTGAAAATTCTTGACATAAATATATGTTTATTCAATTAAATTAATTACTGGATTACCATTAATTTCATCCGTTTATTAATGAAAAATATTTTGAATTCTTGTTAAAAATGGTTTTCATTATATTCTTTCGGTGAAACTAATCTGATGTTCGCCTCATTTCAGTGACAATAGCCTTATAAGAGAAGGGCTGAAAGGCATAACCGGCGCCCATATAAAACTTTGACTGAAATTCGACCCTAGAATTCAATGATTGATTGAAAAAAAAATGTTCAAAACAAATGCCTGAGCGCTGGAAAAGGGGGAACTCAGCAAAATGTAATTGAATTGCACCAGGACAGATCCATAGAGAATAGGCAAGAGCATTAAATAATTAAACTAATCAATTAAACTCACCAGTGGAGACGTAGTGCGTGAAGGAAAGCCGACAATCCTTCCATTAATAACAGTATACTTATGGTGAGCACAGCCCAGATTGAAAAAATTACCCACATAATTACTGCAGACAAAATATTCATCGTGTTAAATGGTAGACCCTCGTGGATTTCTATTTTTTAAAAAAAGTATTTTCATCAATCAAATTATCATCAGAACAACCATCAGATTCAGTACAAAAACAAATCTTTCATCAATTCTTTGAAAAATTATTCATAAGTTCTATGATTTGAATGATTTGTTTTTCAAAACCATTTGAATTGAAAATAGAATGACCAGGTCTCTTTTTTTTTGCTTGTTTGAAGTAAACAATTCAATAATAAGCAAAAGTAAGTAATTTTTGAATATATAAAAATTAAATGTTTTTCATATCATAGGAATAGATTTAATCAAATTGTTTGACACAAATATCTTTATTTTTAGATATTTATCTAAATTAAACAATAATTATATATTTGTAGACATTTAATGAACGAAATGAACGAATCGTTTATTTCTCTCTCTATCGATGTTTTACTCATTTTATCGAAATAAATAAATTCAGAAAATAATCGATAAATCTTTGATTGAGAGACAGCACGGATTGCACTCAATATAACTATTTTAATCTAGTCATCAAAATAGCGCTCTAAATGGGAAAATTTCGTGATTTTCACACATATTGGGAGAATGAAAAGGGGAGAGAGAGAGAGAATGTAGAGGCAATTACCCGAAAAAAAGAGATAAAATTAATGAAAACTTACGCATAAAGCCATTAATGAAGACCATATTCCAAAGGACTTCACTTAACTCGGAATGAGCTAAACTTAAAGCCCAGAGACGTAGATAACTGGCCGTATGAGATATGGATCCCAAACAGTATTCAATAGTATGTATGGCCTGATGTATGAAAGTGTCGCCAAAATCAAAGCCCTGTCCGTGTCCTCCGTGTCCGTCATCAGTGTTGGACTTATTTTTATTATCGACAGCTTTAGAATTGTGAGCCTTTTCTCTATGAGTCTCTTCTAAATCGAGTTTTATATCACTCTCTGAGTTTCTATCGTTTAATTCGATATTATTATCGGGGAAATGATAGACAATATTTGTTCTGTTGGTAAACAATACTTGTTAAATTAATTATCAGCTAATATCTGACTAATTTTACTAACATTATAATTATTATCAAGTTATTTTGTTTTTATTAATGAATTTCATTTATTTAATTGAATTAAGTATCAATTAAATAAAACAAATAACTCTTTTCTAACCTAGTTACTTTAGCTATTGTCTAGTTTATTTCTTACTCTCGATTGTGCTTGCTCCTTAAGACGAATGGTTTGATGGCGAGCATCCATGGAATGCAAACAACGGCCACTACTAATAGAATTAATTGAACCATATCCTGGCCCTCATAAAGCTTTTCACTCAAGTATAAGGGTACCCCTTCCCCTGGTTCAGCATTTTTCATCATGAACATATTAATCAAGGTAATTAGAATACTGGGAGCTCTGCCTGAGATCTCGGAATTATATTTAAACCATTTCCAGAATATCATGAAATTCATATAACCAAAGATACACATAAGGAACAGCACTTGTGGTATGAATTCGCACCAAATGTTTACCCAATTCTTGTAATGTCTGTTGAAGTGAATAATCGATTCAATTGTTAAGATATGTCTTACCTCTCATACGACTTACATATGATTAATAATACTAAGAAGTACTCCGAACAGCATTTGTGCCACACCTAAGATCACTGAAGTCTTCATTTTGTATGTATTTAAGAAAAGGATCTTGTTTGAAGCCACTTGCCATATCTTTTATAGTAAATAAGCAAGATTAAAATCATCATTTCATCAAAGAAAAGAGCTTGCTTAAACAGAAATTAACAGTAAAAGAGTAAACATTTTTAAAAAAAATTCAAAGAAACCTGAACAAAATTTTATCTAGATTCTTTTAAATCAATATAAATTACCGGATCCATTCCAAAGGGATAGACATCACTAATGGAATCGTTTTGTGGATCCAGGGTAAAAATAGCTGGTAAATACTCTTGGTATGTGCAGTTGGAGTCAATTGATTCATAATCGCAATATTCAGTGATATTTATGGGACGGAATCGCGAACCGAATATATTCATTGACTTTGAGAAACAGTCGTTATATATAAATCCCGTATAGACTGAGAATATTCCCATCATTAGAATAATATATCGGCCGCCGAAGAATGTGGACCATATCTCTCCCCAATTTTTCTTAGAGAGTGACCCCTCCTTAAGAACCATCCAAAGGGCGAATAAGAACATTATAAATCCGTGTCCGGCGTCGCCAAACATCACAGCGAACAGGAATGGAAACGTCACACAAGTGAATGGCATTGGATTGACCTCACCATAATTGCCCACTCCGTAGGCGTCAACAATGTTTTGAAAGCCTTGAGTGAACTGAAAAAAATATACTTGGTGAGTCGTTAGGTTCAAAATGAATATTTAAATATAATAGATTATTTTAAGCTATTTTAACCAGATCAATTTATATCTTGAAAAGGACTGACCCGATTAGTAATGTTAAGCGTTGGCGGCGTTTCTTTGGTGTCCATCGGTGTTAAAACTGACGGAATGGCCGTTTCAGACAACTTCTGAGCTCTGATGAGCGCCTCTTGGATATGAGGAATGTATATCTTTGGTACCCAACACTCAGCAATGAGACATTTGGATGTGATGTCAAAATTGAACTTGTTCATTGTGTCATAGATTGACTTCATTTTTCTGATGGCGACCTTCCATTTGAGTAAATTCTTTGCGACGGCCACTAATATTCTACTCCGGTGTTCGTTGGTCCCTTTCATAACAATCGTGAGGTCTTCCAAACGGTTGACAACCCCGGCGTGCATTGCAGTCCTCTCATTGGGCTTTTCCGGACAGGGATAGAGAGTTGTGTGGAATCTAATAATCAATAAATACGTATAAAACAGTAGTCACTAATCAAAGTGAACTGACCCCTCACATATTTTTTTACACTTGAGTTTGAGTGCCTCCCCCTGAAACACAATTATGAAAATGCATTTGTTCTGCATTTCGCCAGTCTTTGGGTCCTCTAATTTTTCGTCGATATCCTCTTTCCTGAGGAATATGTTTCCCCGACAGACCCTCCAAAGCATTTGCTCGAATGCTATAAACTTTTGGCGTAGTATTGTGCCGGCTATGAAACTTATAGCAAGATCAATTAAATCAGATCAATTTAGAACATTTAGTTTAAAACTTACTTGATATCAACGACAGTGTCAAGGGGTATATTCAACTCCGCTTCATTCTGTGGCACAGCAGAGAATCGTCTCATGAGTCTGGGGTCAACCACCGATACTCTTCTAATTTCCTTACGAGTAGGAGCATGGCCCTGCATATCCCTCAGTTTTAGCTTGTTCATTTCAATATCATACCTGAGCCTCTTCGAAGAACTCTTGTGTTCTTCTGAGGATATGTCGAAGTTCTGTAAACTCGAGGTAACTCTTTTTGAGTTCGTCTCCACTTTTATTCACTTCAATCAAATCGTTTTCTATTTTCTCGAACTGACCCTAAAATAATAATAATTAGTTAAGTGAATTACAAATAAAAGTACTTGCACAAACTCATAATATAAATTACCAAGGGTATAATATATTAATAATAATTTATATGAATAATATATTAATAATATTAATAATAATAAATATCTTTGAAATTAGTTTAAATTTTAATGGAAAAAATCTGAAACAGAAAATATATTTTCATAATTGAATCAAATAAAATGCTAGATTATTTATCTAGAAGATTTTATTCAAAAGATCTTTTTATTTTATTTAAGAGAATAAACAATATCCTATTTAAATTTATATAATATACCTTGTTTAATACAATGTATAATAGAATTTTTCATATTTAAAATATTTAATTTTAAAAATTTGGTTTAATCGGAACCGTTTCTCATACGAAGTGTTAAATTTTGGTTTCATTTCATTTGAATTCTGAACTTTAAGTGAAAACAAATTCAATGCAAACCATCACTAATGCTATTATTGAAAAACTTTTATTAATATATTGTATTAAAAGTGAAAAAATTGTTTAAACTAATGGAAAATTATAATAAATAATTGTTTGTGGATATGAATCATCATAACAAGCAAAGCCTCAAATGAGGGGAAGAATAATTATTCAATTGATATGAATTTCAGTATTACTTTCATTGGGGGAAAGCCTTAAAAGTTTGAACTATTTTTGTCTAATTTTTTCATTTCTCATATTTTCAAAAAAAAAGTTTCCATTAAATGAATTTATCAAAAATAAGTCATTAAAACAATTTTCTTCAGTCATTAATCACTGAAATGTCATAAAAACTGAGCAAATTTTGGTATATTTTCGTAGAAAATTTGAATTCAACCTAATTATTATTGCTAACTAGCTTTACCTCTAACTTGGTGATATCCCTTGAAACTGGTGCTTCAGGTTCTTCATCGTATTCAAGGACAGGCATTTCATTTTTTGTGATCTCATTCTCGAAATAACCTGAAAATCATAAAAAACAATAAATAAATAATGAATTAAAGAGTAATTCAAAGGAATAAATGATAAAAGAAATGAAACGATGAGTGCTTTCAAAAGTGTTAATACGATCCGACAATTATTATGTATTTTATTGTTCGTTAAAAACTATGTCTACAATCATTTAATTGAAAACTATGCGCTGATAATGCCCTGATAATGCCTCGATAATGTATAAAAGAATCCTCAAAATTCGTGGAATTTCTTTCAATTTATTCAATTAAATTAATTTTGTTCTGAGAAAACATTTTGCCTAGATGCAAATTTAATTAAAGAGTGAACAGATTTGAGCTAGCTTAAATATATTTTCATAATTGAATTAAAAGAAATGCTAGATTATTTACCTAGGAGACTTTATTGAAAAGATCTTAATTCTATTTAAGAGCATTAAATATTGTCTAGTCAGTATAATCTAGTTAAGTTTATATAATATACCATGTTTATTTTAATAATAGCAAACACTTACTCAGTTGTCGTTCCATTTCATCACATCGTCTCAATTCATTTACAAACTTTCTTTGGAAGGCATTGACGTCAGGGTTGAGGTCCCGGAACTCAATCATTCCTACTTTACCGAATTGGTCGACACAGGCATAGGCCGACTCTGACTGTAGGAACAGCTGACATAAAGCCATGGGTTCACTTCTAATCCAGGCCACATTTCTCGGCTCTCCTATATTTATATGTATATCTTTGTCCTGTTTTACCTTGGACACATTCTCAGAGTCAGGTAAATCCACTGTTTCATTGGTGTCAGTTTGCTTTTCACTTTTGGTTTGGGTCACCATTTTTTGGGTCCTTAACACTATTAAACACTTTTCGAATGAGTGATACTTTGTTTAACAAAACTCTGATAACAAAGAATTCAATTAAGGAATTAAAGCGAAAAAATCAAAGCATAGAATGATTGCAAAAAATCATAAAAACTACTCATTTATTGAACAAAATTTAAGTAAAAATGATTTTATTTGACAAAAAAGACAATAAAAATAATTATAAATTGCAGTGTCATTAAGTTCTCTCTCACTCTCTCTCTCTCTCTCTCTCTCTCTCTCTCTCTCTCTCTCTCTCTCCTCCCTCTCATGCAATCCCTCACTTCGTTTAAATTTGTCGATAACTGTCATAACAATTATCCCAAAAAACTAAAAATATTTATAAATTAATTAATATTTAAGTCAAAATAATTCCATTAATTGTTTACTGAATTAAATTCAAAATCATTAGTAAATCAATAGTTTTCGATTAATTTGTAAAATCACAGATCACTTATGTTTTCATAAATAAAAAGTTTATGCTATCATTGCATGAATTGGTTATTCTTTAAGAGTAGTTAATTTTGCCATGATAAACTGCTTATAGACCAGGGCAATACTGTTTTCCTCATAACTTTAGGAAGTGTCCTCATTTAAATTTATTCAAGATCAAATTTACAAACTTCATTAAACAAGAGAAAATTCTAAATAAAATAAACTAACACTATCATATTATATTTTTCCTAGATCATTTATCAATGTAGAGGTGAAATATTTAACAGTATTTTTCTTTAAAAGTAATTTACTATTAATTATATTTCTATTTATTTCAATTTGATCTCAAAGTATTCAATTAACACTTCATTTACATTAATTAACTCTTCTTTGAAGGACAGTCTCTTTTAGGGTTAATTTTAAAGACAATATTAAAATATGGGGTCAGTAGTGGTCATCGGATGTATAAAAAAGTAATTTTTATACCTTTTTTTAATTCTAAAAAAAGTCTTAATTTTAAATATATTTTTGAAACAAAAGACCAAACATTTAATAATAACTCCTTTTTATTCTCTGATTTCAAAAATTTCCATTTGAATCAAGTTATGGAAATGTGAAGACTAATCAAGGACATTGAATAATGTATTTCCCCGATTAGTAGCAAATTAATAATAATAATTATCTAGCAACTGAAACAGAATATTAAAATAAGTGCAACGACTCAGAATAAAATTATTATCTTTGAAACTGTGACTTATTTGAAAATGTGCTCGCTTATTATTATGTTCATAGAGAAATCATTATTAGTTTGACTTCCGTTGAGATACAAAATAGTAAATCGAAAGTAATTTTCTTTTAATTTATTTAATACCAAATGTTTTTACATTAATTAAAGTCTATATTATATTAATTAACGAAAAGATGTTTAAAAGTATAGCCATTAAAGAAGAAAATATTGATATGAGTTATGAACAGACTTTTACTGATAGAGACTTCGGTTATGAGTCAAATCAGGAGTTTGTGTCCCAAAATGAGACAAATATACCGCCGAAAAAGAGAATCAGATTCGAAGTGAAAGATCCGAGACTTGTGTCAAAAAGAGTTGTGCCCACGAGTTGTGTTCAAACACAGAATTTATGGAATACAGAGGTTATACCAGTGATTAAACCATTGTTTAAACCAGAGGTCAAATATGAGAGGACAGCAGATGTCGGTACCAAATCCTATACTGATGTCACCCAAAACAGATCCAATACCAATTGTAAACCATTGGTGGACAGCACACAAACAAATGTTAAGCCGCTGTCAGTCCCGACTTATGACAATATATTGCAAGAGATATTTCAGTGGAACCCCGACTGGTTTGATCCCTATTTCTATGCTTTAATGTTAACCATTTGTCTGATAGGCTTCAGGGAAGTGTTAGCGACAAACCACCGCTCCTTAAGTTCGAGCAACAAATGAAACAAAACAACTTTAAATATGAATACAACCGAAGAGAATATATCTTAAGACAAGTGCCGTTCATTTTAAGAGGACTTTTCATTAGACTTAGCGATACCTTTAAGAATGAGGCGCCGTCTCGTACCGAACACTTCATTTTGGTTAACGATTATGAATACGTCGGACACTCACAACTCAATCGATTGCTTGTATGCTATTCTTTAAGGGATATCCGTCAGGAGTCGGTCCCATTCGCAAACATCAATGATATAATCACTCTTTCGGTGAGCTTTTCAGTGACCACTGACTTCTATAGATCTTTAGTGAAGGTCTATATAACAGGGATGACGAAGGGGGGGGGGTTTCGGAATACCTCTTGAAAAATAAATGGGCAAAATATCCCTTAGAAAAAAGAGGAAAAGGAACCATATAACCCACTCTTGAAAAACCGAAGCTGAGCACCCCTCGAATGGAGACCTTTCGCCATCCCTTCTATACATAACGTTCTCCTCTTTCTATATATTACTTTCTATGAAATCATAGTTAAAGTGTTAATCCTTTTTGTTGTCAATAGTTAACAGTAAAGGAAAATAATTTCATAATAAAGAAAAAATACTTCGGAATTATAACGAGTCATACAATGATTGAATTCAATGATTTGGAGGAAAAGATCGTTAATAGTTATAAAACTCTGACAAACTTTCGATTGTGTAAAGATAGTGAAGACTATGTCTTGTGGGACAGAATATCAATTATAACGAAAAGGTCACAAAACTCGAATATAATGAAAACCCAAATGGCAAAAGTGGACGTCCTTTTGAACTCTGTTTTTGAATTAACACTAATCCATAACCTTTTAAATGATTCTTTACAGTGTGGTAAACTATTGTCAAACATATTCAGTGCTAATGCAAACATTCATCAGTTCTCGAGTGAAGACTTAAATGACTACTTTGTTGTGCAAAAGACAATTGTCTTGAATGCCATAGAAATGGTCAACAAATGTAATCCAATGGTTTTCTACAAAGGAATTCAAAATCTAATGATTATTGACATAAGTGACAGCGAACTACGTTTCAAATACCTGTGTGATGCAGTCAATGGCATTCTCAACGATATATCTACTAGTAAAATAAGCAAGTTTAAAGTTATCCATTAATTGCTTCTATTTTCAGAAAAGAAAAGAATTCTAGTCATCACAAGTAGTAAAGATATGAACTATAAATGGATGGATCGCTTCCACTTACTCGGCACTAAAGCATTACTGAAGCCATGGTATGTGGACAACAAGAGAGGATGGACCCGACACAATGATGTCGTCAATTATGTCTCTGAGAGGGCAGAAGTCGGATATAAGAGTATTGAACTAAAATTGTATACAAAGAGTGACTCTGAGATAAGGAAACAGAAATACCAAGAATTGACTAAACGTCGAGAAATCTATAAAGCAATTAAAGAGGACTGCATTTTGAAAAAGAGGACCAAACGTTCCCAACCCTTACCGAAAATGTCGTCCTCTTATTTAATAGTAAAGGATGAGCTCTATAGTGAAGGTCTGTATTTCGCTCAGAATTTGTGTCATATAATAGGTTTTCTTAATTTTAGTTAAACTTATTTTAATCACATTTTTTAAACAATTTTTTAGAATCGATGCCTACTTTTCATGAATTTATTTTATTTTATTCAAAAAAAAAATATATTAAATGTTTTGTCAAACAAAGTATCGATTCTTAAGAGTTGTAAAAATGACTGAAAACTTATTTTTTAAAAGAAAACATTGTATACTATAATAGGTTATGAAAAACTTCTGAATGACTCGAACCTAATTGTGGGCACAGTCTTTGATATCCTGAGATGTCAGCAAATGTTTAACCATAAAAGCAAACTATTTGACTGTTGTGTTATAGATGACAGTCATCTCATGTCTGACGTATACATTATAGCAAACATTCATTTTGGTATCAACACAATGATCATCGGCGGAGACAGTGACCATAAGAATATCATAAGCGATGACCCTTTCCTTATGAACTGCAAATATAACATCAGTTTATTGGAAAGAATTACCAAAAAAAGTTTGAATCCATAAAAAACTCATCAAATTTTTAACTCAAAAACTGACGATATTTTGAAAAAATTTATTCAAATTTGATATTTAATATAAAATAACTTTTATAATCAAAAAAATATACTATAATTTATAATTGATTGACATTTTTACTTGGCATATGTCCAAGTAGCAAGGGAATTTTAAATAAATTAATGT
>JAQIXI010002372.1:0-10510 GCA_034700165.1 Galumnidae sp. Gr-Ori-00277
GTGAAAAAGTACCCTGTGCGTCATTGCAATGAGCCACTGAGAAATACAATTATGAAGTCTCGGCTTCAGATCCTACCCTGGGCAAATTTTTTTTTTTGTAACCAAAGGTAACAGGTTTTGTATTAAAAGTCTAAACGTTTCTATAGTAAAACTTTTATACGACCGAAGTTCATATTATGATTTTATATATGAATAATTCATAGAGAATCATAGAAAAATACTTAAGAAAAAGTACCATAACATCGATTTTGTTGATTCTACAATAAGTATAACAACGACTGAGTTTAGAATATATTTGAAATCACTTATCATAGAAACCCATAACAATTCATAGTCACAACATTTATTAATAACATTTGGTTTGTTATTATCAGGTTTTCTAAGAATTACTTCAAATCGAACTCAAATGTGTAACTCTTGACAAACAATTTAACAGTGATTTCGGTTTTAGTGTAACATTAATTTGCGGTATATTTAACATTCATTTCGATTCCATTTAATATTCAAAGTGTTTTCCCTGAAATGATATTTTAATTTTTCTCAAACTTTAAAATAATTATTTTAGAAAATATCTTAAACCATAACTCTTTTTAATTAAATATAAACACAAACCATATTTTAATGAATACCTAATTCTTGGTTAACTCAAATGAATAGACTTAACAAAACTAATTTTATTCTATACTGAATATAACTTTAATATAAACATAGACTTAACAAGGTTCATTTTTTAAGATAAAAGGATTTGAACATTAAACTAAAAGATAATTGACTGCAAAATATTTAAAACTTTCACTTAATTGAATAGAGTGTAAGTAAAGTCAAATTATATTTCATTAAATAATAACATTTGCCACCAATTGTCCGCCATCTGTCACAAGTCCCGATCCGGTTATAAATGAGGACTCATCTGATGCTAAATAAAGGATAGCATTTGCGATATCAAGTCCTTCGCCAACTCTACTCATCGGTAATTGAGAAGTGAATGTATGCCAATAGTCTTCTAGATTTTCATTGTCTAAACCCATAACAACCATAAACTTGGTTTTGACGACTCCGGGACTGAAAAATATATTTTGCGGTTATTTTTTCAATTAATTAATTTTTAAAGACTTTTATTACTGAATAACATTAACACGAATTCCTTTTGATCCGAGCTCTGCAGCCATACATTGTGTAAACATATCGATTGCAGCTTTTGATACAAAATATGGGGAAAATGATCTCCACTTTTAAGAGATGTGATAGTTTAATAAAATCAACAAGCATATTTTTTTGAGATCTTTTAAAAATACTTACACTTCTTAGACTTAAATTAGTCGAAACATTAATTATATTTCCTTTAGTTTTGGCCAAATGTTCGACACATAAATGAGTCAATAAAACCATAGAATTTAGATTCGTATCCATTATTTCAGTATATTTTTGCATATAATCGGAATCATTTATTAAAGCCATTCGAGCGATTCCTGCATTGTTTACGAGTATATCAAGTCTTCCAAATGTTTCAATTGTTTGCATAACGAGTCGTTTACAATCATTTTCTTGACTGATGTCCGCCACAACTTCTAATATTCGGCAGTTATTCTGTGCGACGTCTCGACACTGTTTGGCCACTTCTGACAGATTGTCTGTATTACGACCCGTTACCACAACATTAGCTCCAGATTTACTGAAAAGAAGAGCAGTTGCGGCTCCGATACCAGAACTGCTGCCAGTAATCAAAACCACTTTTCCTTTGAAGTCGAAGACTATCGACATTTTAATACTATAAAAGTTAAAGAAATTTCTTCAACTCTTAATAATTACTAAATATTTGTCTAAAAGTTATGACATTTTTGTTATCTTTAATTCCTAAGCGATAAAAATGTTTGACTCAATTTATCTTTTAATACACTTTTCATAAGTTTGTGATAATTCCAGAGTCCATCAAATTATTAAAACTATTTAAATATAAATAATATCCTTTTTTTTATCTAATATTTTGTGAAACAATCATCCGAACCATTTATCTTATCAGTTGTGAAAAATAATTTGAAAAATAAAAGTTAAACAAAGGATTAAATTATTTGAGGAAAACATTGTTTTCAAAAAACTAAACTGGATAACTTTTTGTTAAACAATAACAATAGTTTTTTTTTTATTATCCTTGCTCTTTTTAATTTAATAAAAATTACCCATTAAAATCAAACTAAGATTAATTTCTTTGATAAAAATGGAATTACTTGAATAAAATCTATTTTTTATCAAGTTAAAATGTACATAAGAGATTTCATAATAAACATCTTGCAAAATTTTAAGTTTGAACAAGATTAACATTTGAACAAGTTTAAACATGATCAAAAGTTTAACTAAATATATAAAAATTCGTAATTAATGACCTCGTATTCAATAAAAAGAAGACACGTTTTGTAAATTAAAATGGAATAAAACAACAAGTTCAATTAGAATCATGCAATTTGAACATTAGATAGCCCTGATCAAATATCTATCTTATGACAAATAAATGATTCGTTAATGACTGACATTGAAATTTGGTATAAAAGTGTTGGAAATCTTTATTTGGATCATCACTCAAATATCTATTGCTATCAATTGATAAGTGAAGACATTAACGATGAAACAAATCCTTGTTTTCCTTTTGATTGCTTTAGTTGTCATCAGTTTTGGTAAGTTTTGTTAAAACATTTCTTTAGTTTAAAATTAACTCATTTTTAATTAATAGTCGATGAAAGCGAAGGCGACGGCGGAGCTGATGCTGGGGCTGCCGGAGGGGCTGAAGGAGGTAAAGGAAAAGGTAAAGGAGGAAAGGGAGGAAAGGGAGGAAAAGGCAAGCATGGTGGTGGCAAAAAACATAAAGAAGGTGGTGAAAGTGCAACTGCTAGATAAATGAAAATTGTTATTCTAGCAAATAATGCGATTAATAATGTAATGAAATTATATTAAATAAAAGGACTTTTATTTAAACAGATTTATCAAGATTATTTAAAAATATCTTTTGATGTTAGGACTCTCTAAAAAATATATTACCAAGATTATATCTTCGATATAAAAAGATAATAATGAGAAAATACTAAAATATTAACTCTCTCTAAGGTTTTTATAAAGATTTGATTAAATTTAGGTCTAATTCATTCTAAATTAGTTTCTTGCACTATTTAATTAGCTGCAAAAATAAGACCTATTCATATGACCATGGTATTTTTTACAATTACTTATTTTTTTTGTACTATTTACTTTTTGGATTAATTTAGTAAACATTAATTTGTATTTTGTTTTATAATCAGTTCTTTTATCTTCAAATTTAAAGGTTTTCTTTTTTATTTAAAAATAAAATTATTATAATTTTATGAAATTTCCCAAAAAATTAATTTTAAAATAAAATTTAATTAACTTTTAATTAGATTTTGTCTTTTTTTGCTTAAATAATATAAAATTGAGAAATATGTACAAATTAATTCACCATGATATCCTTAATTTTAATAATTCTACTAGAAGTCAGATTTTAAAAAAATTAGGAAATTTGATAAAAATGACATCATATGAATGGCTCACATGATATTAACGAAAAAAGTTAAAGAAAAAATTATTTTTTTAATTAGATGTCTGGCAATGTGAGACAGAATATTTTGCACAGAATAAGAATTTGTTCGAACATATAATTTTTGACTAATCAAGGATACAAGGATCAAGGTTTAAATTTCTTATTTAATTTACAATTTTTTTTTGTCTCATAAGTATTTTGTAAAAAAACTTTTGGGAAAAACTTAAATATTTTATTATTCATATTTTTTTAGTGAATTTTTTTACCAAAAAGTCTATAGTCCATTTAAATTGCTCAAGGGCATATTGATCCTTGATAAGATTTAAAAATTAGTTGTTTTATAAATAAATTTGAATAAACTCCAGAAAAGAGAGATTATAACTTAAATACGTAATTTGGCGAACATTTATCCTATTTAAAAATATATTTAGAAGCTCCAAAATAAAAGACCTTGCACCACCTTTCCATTAAGATTATTTTATCAAAAGTTGTTTTATTTGTTTTATTAATTGTCAGTTAACCACAAAAAAAATAAGTAAAAAATTGTTTATATGAGAATAATTTATTTGAAATAATATCTATTAATAGCCTCTTGATAATTATACCAAATAATAATTATAACTAGGTGTTTTCATTTAAAAAGAATTTTAAAGAAATTAAAAGTTTTAATGGATTATTTTAGTTTATTAAACTAATGGACAAATTGCTAAATAAGTGTTCATTGATTTTGTGATAATTTCATGATTTTTATGTAATTTTTGTCATTATTTGCCTTTTAGTGAAGGTTTTAACTAAAGGGCAGCCAATCCTTCATTTAAATAAAAAATTTACTATAAATCAAATGATTGTCAATAATTATAGAAAGTTTGACAAACTGTAACCTAACATAAACTTAATATTATCCAAGACGAATTAAGAAAATAATTACTAATTAATAACTAACGGAAAATTGATAGAACCTATCAACTAGGTCAAATTAGATGTCTATGACTATGATTATCGATAAGAAATTATATCCAAACGATTTACAATTATTGTTAGACTATTTTATTTAATAATTGCCTAAAATTCTTGTAATTATCTGAGACTGTATTAGATTAACCTTAAATTAAAAGGAACTCAAAAGACAATTGAAATGAATTTTTCATTTAATATTATTTTTTTCGTTTAATTATATTAACGTTTTATCAGTAATTCATTTGAATTTGAAGACACGTTTGTATTAAGAGTTAAGTTTTTGTTTTAAATAATAATTGAAGAGTCGTTTCAAAGCATTTATGAATTTAAGGAAAGAATTTATTTTAGGTTTCATTTCATTAATTGATTTTATTATTTTTGAAATTAATATCCATAAAAGTGTAAAAGTATTTCAATTTAATATCAAGAAATCATTTTTACTGATAGTTTGGCAAATATTCGTTAGTTTTTGATCTGTCATTTGATTTCAAGATAACACTTTGAAATAATATTTTGAATAATTTAAATCCTTTCTGAAAATTTAATTAAAAAAGTCATCAATTATTGAAAAATTGTCTAATTTTAAAGTGTTTTTAGAGCTCTAAAACTTGAATTTAATACTTGAAATGTTGTGAAATTCATTTTGTTTTTAAAAGTTTTCGTCAGATAATATTAAATGAATTATTTTTTGAAGTTTTCAATCAGTTTTAAAAGTTATCTATTATTTAAACTTAATTAAAATCGTGTCTTAAAATAAATCAAAATTAATATTTTTTGTTCAATTGTCCTTGATTAAATAGTGTTCACTTGTAAACAAGTGTATTTTAAGTTTTAATATCAAATAAAATCTATTTTCTAAAAAAAAACTTCTAATAAAAGCAAATAATTTCAATCATTGGATAAATTGGAAAAACAGGACAATTATACCTGTGCTGAGCACAATGTTCTTAAATTATAATTACCTGTACTCTCAAGGATGAGCAACTGTGAGGGCATTCGTGTAGTGGCACACAGAGAATACTACTCAAGATATCTTTGAAAAAAATGTTGAGGTATTTGGTTCTATGAAACTACTTATTAGAGAGTTATTCCGGTTTTTCTCAAAACATCTTCTCTTGATATCCATTTTACTCTTGCAATTTAAAAAGGATTGATTACTTCAAAATTCACTTGTGGTCATTCACTTTGATTATTATCACTTTCATTACCCAAAATTCAAGGGTTGCGAAACCTTAAAAGAAGAATCAGAAGTGAACCCAAACCGAGACAGAGAGGGGTAAGTCTCACTTTTTTTAAAGATTCATTCACTCTTAGTATAAATTAAATTTTATAAAATATTTAAGACTTTATTATAGTTATATTTTTTATAAAATAAATTTTAATAAAATTTTATAAACTAAAAAAAATAACAAGATGGTTTTATTCTAATTGAAAATGAGCTAGAAACTTTTGTATAATATAATAATTTATCAAAAATATTATTTTAATAATATACTTGGTGTAGTTTCTTTCAAAGTGCAAATATTTATATTTAATCCGGTTTTTAAAAATAGTGGAAAATTTTAATCTAATGAATAAAGTTTTGAGATATAACAAGAGCTGAGAGAGTGTGCGGGTTAGTACCAGGGTCTCAATTAATTTTGTTTTTGTGTTAATTTAAAAAAATGGTACTTAAAGGTGTTTACAACTATTTCTGTCCGGGGAATAATTGTAAACTGTTATGCATTTGAGAGAGAAATAGTTATAAACACTTTAAAGAATCTTTTTCTGAAATAAATTACCACAAAATTGAATCAAAACAAAGTCATATGTATTGCTATTTGACTCAATACTAATGAAGAGATAAGTACTTTTCCGAAACTGTACATCAAATCAAAGTTTTGATCGAAAATTTGAGAGTAACTGTAAGTCAAGATTAACCTAATTCTACAGAACCTGTATTTATAATTTTAGTCTATTTTTTATAATTATTTTAAAGTCAAGTATTCTCTTTATTATTCTAATGTTTAAAAATTCTGTTCAAATAAAGTCTTTGTTCATAACTAAAATCAAATTTATTTATAAAATATGATCTTGGTGATTTTGTGTTCAATTCTTTCAATTACTATACTTGGATATTTATGGAAAAATAAATAAATAATAGAGAATAAGAATTATTTTAATAAAAAAAACAGTTTTTTTGATAAATTAATTTTGGGGTAAAAATAAAAGTTTTAAATATAATTAATTAATTTTTTGTTTTGTATATTAATTAATAGAAATAAATATTTAATTTTATTTTGTTTAATTTTAAATTTTAAGATTAGCTAGATTAAATTAAACCGCATAATGAGTTTAAAATAACTAAAATATATAAACGCTTTTATTTATTTTATTTTTATGATTTATAATTAAATGAATAATTAATATAATTATTGTTTGAACACAAATATAAGTGTGTGACACAAATATAAAGCCCTCCCAAGACGTCTGAAAAACAAATAAGATCATATTTTATACTAAAACTCATCCAGCATTGAGCCAATTTCGTTTTTGCTAAGCTTTTGTACAAGATTATAATCTGTTATCAATTTATTTTTATAACAATTTATCATTAATTGTAAAATAAAAGATTTTATGGCAAATGAGTATCAAAAATGTGTTAACTCATGAATATTATAATGAAACTCATTTATAATATAATGATTTTTTCATAATTTTTAATTTTTTGGTTCTCGCGTATTATTTGGGTCATATTTTTTGCTTGCTCACTTTTATAAATCAAAACAATTGTAAAATAAATTTGTGTGGAAATTGAGATTTTCTTGGTTCATCTTCTTGTTTAGTAGTTAACTCAATAATTCCTAACAAAAATTTCTTTATTCAGTTCTCAGTATTTCATGAAATTTAGTAAAGTGTTTCAGATGATATTATTTCAATATTCAATTAATCTATCATGCTGAATTTTTTAATATGTAATAAAGATCATTAAACTTGATATTTTTACATGTTTTATCAAGTTGATTGATGAAGTACACTCAAAATATTCTATAATATGAATTATAACAAACAGTAAAAAAATTCGAATTTTAAGTTTTCTAATGAAATTAATAGAGATTTGACTCTTATATTAAAAATAACCAATATAAAAATTGAGCTTGCTCAAAAGAGTAGATATATATCAAAATGTTGTGGGAAAACTACTCCTTCTGGTTCTAAAGTGTGCGAAAGATCAGTTAAAAGTTATCCCTATCGTTTTTATTTCTAAATCTGAGGTCAAAAACACTCTAATTTTGATAAACTTCTTATAAGAAACTTCTAAGGACAGGTCAAACTAGGCTTGTACAAAAGAAACTTTCTAGAAATATTTCACATGGAAATTTTTCTCAGTCTATGGAGAGACCCATTATATTTTTGTAGAAATATTTCGAGAATTATTTCAATAAATATTTCTCGAGATTGGCCTCCCCATAGAGAAACTTTCTAGAAAGTTTCTCGAGGAGAAAAAAGTTTCTTTTTGTACAACCCTAGGTCAAACACATTTTAGCCAATCTTCTCATTAATTATTAAATGAAATCATTGAACTCCAACTAAAAAAACAAATACTAAATAATATTTGTCTGTAAATATCACAGGAGAAGCACATCTTTTATACGGACAAGTTTTTCACTTCAATGACCTTTTTATAAAGTGAAATGAGTTTATTATTTACTTATGATATGATTTTACGGCCAAAAAACTACTAACACTTGAATTAAAGGGAAAATTTATTTTGAATAAATCGGAGTAAATGACATAATGTGAACGAAATGAAAAAACAGAAATCTTTTAGTCAATTTCAAGGGAATTCCCTTCAATATAAGTCTATATATAAGTCTATACATTGTCTGTATTTAAGTCTATATAACTTAAACTTTAAGTTTTAAAGCGTTTCCCAGTTTTTGAGGATTTTCAGGATGTTTACAAGACTTGCTAGTTTCAACTTGATTTAGTGAAAAGGTATGAAATTTAGTCATATAATTGAAGTTTTATCACTAATTACTCTAAACTTATTCTAATTATAAAATTTTATTAAAAAATTAATTTTTTGTCTTCAATTTTGAATTCTTTGGGAAATATATTAAAATCAAATATTATTTTTATCAGATATTATCTATAGTTATAAAATATAATTTATAATTAATTGGATCCTTGAAAGTTTGTCTGTACTTTTATGACAAACAGTATTTCTATTTTTTTAAGAATTAATTAATTATATATATATTTATAGATTTATCTTAAAGAATGGGGTGTTTTCCAGAGGCTATACATTTACGCATAAAATTAATAAATGTTTTGATCACAACGTTTTTCATCGATTAACTGATGATTTGTGTTCGTAACAACTCTATTGAAAAGATTAATTGAAAGCAATTTAATATTAATTTACAGTTTAATATTTGTTAACATAATTGTTACAAAAACATCAATTTAATGGGAAATTCTAAATGGTATATCCACTTGTTATTGATTCACTCAAGATTATAAAGGTTTAATTTTTTCAAGCTAATTTTTATTTTAACTTTTAATTTAAAACTTTCTGGTTATAATGAATTCGCTTTAATTTATTGATAAAAATTTGGTTAAATTAATTATAATTAATGAAGAATTATTTGAAATAAATTTTAATCAATGAAATAGATGTAAGTAGGTTATTTATCAATTGTTAACTTTTATTTAAATTACTTGTTGTTTGTTAACATTCTTTTCTGATTCATATTTATCTTCTAATTTAATATTAGAAAAAAAATTTTCAAAGAATTATTTAAAACATTTAAATTCATTATTCTTATTATTATTATGCCGTTAAAACAAATTTTAACAAGATTCTTATCAAAAACAAAAGTTCATGTCTTACATGAATTCTTTAAAAGAATTTATTTAATATAGTGTTAAAAATAAAAATTATTTATTCATTTCTTAGTATTAAAAAATTCTGAATTTCAAGAATTCAATTATATTTATGTTTAGTTAATAATTCATTTACTTTTTATTTCTATTTATTCGTATTTAAGAATAATCTTCAGTTTAAAACAATTAACATAAGAAAGAATATTTTGAATTCAATTATAATTAACTCTTTGACTATTAATTAATAAATTATTCTTTGATTTATGAATATTTATTATCTTTGAATGTCTCACGTATTAAACTCATAGTTATTTTAAAGTATATGAGCAAGTACTATTTTGCCAATATGATAATGCATTCGATTAAGAGAATGAAAAGTTTGATCTTAATTAACCTTATTTGAAATATAATTAAATAAACTTACCCTTATAATTAGTTTTGGTTAAAATCAATGGATATTCTCTATAAAGTGTTTATAAAGAATTTAATCATATGTTGTATAAAATGAAAAGTTTTCGGGAAATGTTTGGATAATTTTTATTCAAATGATTTTATTTAAGGGGAAACCCATAGAATGTTCCTATAATTAAAGATTGAATCCGTGATCGGAGAAAATCGATGACCAAAACATTATATGAACTCTAAATTATAGAGAGTTGTTATTCATGAAATTCAATTCTTACAAAGGGTTGGATTGGGATCTCCCTATTGATAATCATTTGAAGGGTAATACCTGTTCTAAATTTATGTACAGCTTATGAAAAGCTAAGACTCTTAAAAGGCTAATATTCTCAGTTTAATATTAGCCAAAAGCAATGAATTTTTTGTTGTTGAGTACATGTTTTTGGCAAAAGATTCCACATAAAAAAATTATAGATATACCAAGAAAATCTTGATGGCTAACTTTAATTACCTTGTAATTAAAAACTTATTATGCTTGTTTAGAAATATTTTATTCCAAAATGATTATGATATAAAAAATTGATTTGTTCGAAATTGACTTGCAAATTTTTAATTGCAAAATGTGAAAAAGACAATAAATGAACTCTCTCCCCTCTTTCTCTCCCCATCATTACATCTCTCCCTCTCTCTCTCTCTCTCCCTCTCTCTCTCTCCCTCTCTCTCCCTCTCTCTCTCTCT
>JAQIXI010002373.1:0-10509 GCA_034700165.1 Galumnidae sp. Gr-Ori-00277
TCAAACTGTAATTGAAACTAAGATTCTTATGATTATATATAATATGCAAATTTCTAACAACCGCTTGCTTGATTCGATTATAACTCAAGATAATTATTCTTTTAACATAAACAAATGTTTTAAAAGGAAAAGCATAGATGAGACGGAAAAATTTGCAATATTATACCAATCATAATTTTACAGTTTAGCTTAATAGGTTATAAGGTTTTATTACAAAGAATTTTTTATTTCTTGCACAATAGGAATTAAACTTTGTATGTTTGTAGATATATGTGAGACAAGAATAAAATTACTATTATAATGAGTGAGACGGAATTATAAAGAATTACAATTGCAATTTCCATATATTAATAACTGTGAAATATAGTTAATATATTTTGTTTAAATAATCACTATATATTGAATTATGTATAAGTATGTGTATAATATTAATAATTTAAAGGTAAAAATTAAATTATAAAATAAACTGCAAGACAATTGCTTTGAGTAATTTTAAATAATAAAGAATAATTTTTTTTTGTAATTTAGGCAAATTTTTAAATTTTTTTATGATTTTGTTTTATATTTTTGATTAATAGTTTTAACATATTATTAATATATGATTATATTGGTTTTGAATTACTATAGTCAATAAAATATTAATAAAAATAATTAAAATTAATTATACTTATGTGTTAGTCGATTCTTTGACAATATTTTTGCGAATGAGTTCTTCATTTAGATTTTTGAGGTCATCAAAGTTGTCAGACCAGAATCTTTCGTAATAGTGAATGACAACTTCAAAGTCTTTACGATTTTGTTTAAGGAATGCACACTTAATTAGTCCTTCATATCTATTAATATTAAGGCATTCCATCGCTTTTTCGGCCCATAATTCTTCAGCCTTTGATTTCACTGCTTCTATACCAAAGAGTTTAACTCTAATAGCTTGTGGGGGTAAGTCAAAGAATTCACTCTTAAGTAGTCTTAGATTAATAATATGAGTTTCAAACATTATTCCTGTGTCCACAAGATATACACTAAATTTGTTATAACTTATAAATGATCTGATTTGTGAGCGATACCAACCACCGTTAGTATAGCGAACTGCACATATCAATCCTTCCATTAATAGTATTGAAGGAATCTGATAAAAGTTAATGGAATCATAACATTCGTAGACTTGCATTCGACTCCTTAAGCAATGGTATGCATAGTGGTGATCACTGTCGACAATTTGTATGTAGAATAAGAACGGGTTGACAGAACTCATTATTTTAGTTTCATAGAAGTGTAGAGGCATCAGATTCCTATTATTGTTCATCTGATTAAAGAAATTCTCTGGATAATTGAATTCCTTAAAACTGAATACACCACAAGAGAGAACATTAGGAGGAACTTCTGCCAAAATGTCCAGAAGTTCATAATTTTTGGTCCATCTGAGGCGGAGAGAGAAGATAGTATAGGTATAATTAGTTCTCAGCGCATTTGAGCCGTCAGCCTTCTTCTGCCATTCGAGAGGATATCCTCTTCTGATCAGATGTTCTATTAATTCTTCGACACTTGTAAAGTCTTTAAGGTGTCGTTGCATGGAGTATAAAAACTCGGCATGGAATTTATATTCAATATTACATAAAGTAATATCGATATATTTTCTACAAAGTCTAACGACTTTTATGCCAACTTCTTGATATGCACAAGATTCAAGAGTATCAACACTTTTCGATGCCATAAACTTGAGGTTTCACTAAAACTGAATTATTAAAATCACAAAAAAGAAGAACTTTACTCTTGAGAAACTAAATTTGATGTGAGAAAAAACATTTCACCTGAAGATAAACATTTTCAAAACTTGCATACTCAAAAGGTAATACTTATTCGTATGTTTTCTAAATGTCTTAGAGTTTAAACCTTACAAAAGAGTAATAAAATGTTTTGTTGTATTGAAATTTATTGCTCCACTTTATTGAGGTCAAAGCAATAAATTCTTGTAACAAAAGTGCAAGAATTCTAAGAAAATCTGTTGCATATTTAAGTTTTAAATTAGAGTTAGAAATTTTGTTTACTTAAATGTTTAGGAGTAAAAATGGTTATAAATTATATAATAAAAATTTTTTTTTGTTTGAGTTTTTTTATTTTGTATTTTTTATAGTTATTTTGTTTTATTTTTAGTTTTTATAAATTAGATTAAGTTGTATTATAGATTATGATATTAAGAGGGAGTATTATAGATATTATTTGTAATTACTTTTCTATTCTTTATCTTATAATTATAATAAGTGAGATACAAACAATAGATAATTGATATTATTAATATTATCATGGTTAATTCTTGAAGTTTCAAAATATCTTGAATATTTTGAAAGAGTTTTCTTTGTTTCTGTCCCAGAATAAGATTAATTTGTTTGCAATTCCTGTCATGATAGCAATATAACGGTTCGAATTCCATATAGGATTTCCCATTAGGCAATTCTATCTTAAGGAATGGGGACTCAATTAAATTATCGTCTATTATATTTCTACTCCATTTGAAACCAATTTTGTTTATTATTGATCTGATAGATGTTAATTGAGAATAAATTGTAGATATTATGATTCTATCTTCTGGATATTCTGTTATTTCGTTATCTAATTCAAATTTAGTTAACTGTTTATACTGTTCACTAATAGTTATGGAACCGAAACTATTCATGATTTGTGATTTGAATTCAAGAATTTTGCCTTTATTTGTACAAAATCTGTCAATTTCTTCTAAAAATAAGTTCTCATAGATTTTCTCACAATACATATAATGATTTTCAGTCTTATTCCTTAGAATATGACATGGGTTATTGTAATTGACTTTAATAATTATGGTTTCATTAAATTCAATGCAGTTGATAACAGGAATTGAACACATAATTATTGTTGCCATTACAATTGGATGAGTGTTTAGTTTAACTCTTTTATTGGTTACTACTCTAAAAGTTTTAGGTTTAACTGATTCTATATCCTCTAGTTCAAAAGTTTCAGTTTCTTCGTTTATATCAGAATCATTGGAACGGCGTTTTAAACCTGATTTAACCTTAGGATGTAAAACTATAAAATAGAGTATCAGCGAAATGATAACAACAAAAAGTATTATTATTACAATCAGTTCGGGTTTAACAATGTTAGAAAAGTGTGAATTACTTATGTCAGGAAAGTTAGTATCTATTGAATCGATACCATATTTTAATTTAGTTAAATTGGTTAGTTCGAATGTATGTATCTTTGGTATCAAATAAGTGTTGACCCGATGTGAAAATAAGTGGGAAAAATCCACTATACTTCTCTGTGACAGTGATTCTGCTTTATAAACCATTGAGCCTATTTTAAAGCTAACAGTAGAGGGAATACCGAAAGTATAAAAAGGACATTCAATTATTCGGTCATATATTTCTATATCAAATGATTCACAATAAATATAATTCATTTGACCGACTGATTTAACCTGAATAATATCGTCTTCGAGTACTATTTGCCTATCTTCGCACCCTTTGCTCACCCAATATTTAGCAGTTAGATTATCGGGTAGTGAATAATCACATTTATCTAAATCAGGGGCGACTATTACATTATCGTAACTTTCGGATAATGGAGCTAGGGGCAAAACACAGTCATTCTTTTCATAGTATAGAACTCTTTTAGGTCCGACATATTCTATTGTGCAAAGAACTGTTGTATTTGGTTTTCGGTGTACATATTTGAAGCTGTCAGCTGTTAATACTTTAGTGTTGGGTTTTATTAATTTGATATCGATAACTAAATGTATTTCATTCTTTTCAATATCAATAACACATGATTTTGGCACTGCTAACGAGAATGGACAATTGGGACTACAGGGAAGAGTAAAGTTAAACAACTCCAGTATTTTGTAGTCAACGATTCCTGCTTTCCAATTCTTACTAATATCTAAAATTTGATATTTCGTTATCATCAATTTAGAGGCAATCTTTGATACGTATATCATTATTTCAGGATAATTTTCTTGAAATAGTTTTAGTGAATTTGAGAGACTGTCCACTTTATAATTTGTTCCTTCCAATTCTAGCTGTAAAGCTTTCAGAATTTCTTTGATTTTCCTATCATTGCTTTCCAACTGTTGGAGCCTTTCTAACTGAGCTTTTTGAAAAGCATATAAATCATCAATTGATTTTGTATTTTGACTTGTGGTTACAACAGCTTTTGACATAAAACCAATAGTTGTGGAAACAATTACTGTAATGACTCCAATTATAGCGATTGTTGTTAAGGCTAGCCTTTTATCTCTGATTAATAAGTTATCATTGATATTCTGAGAAGGGGTTTGACAAAAACCTTTGAGTGGTTCAACAAAATGATTCTGAAAGTCAGTTTCACACCAACTCTTCAAACGTTCGGGGTTATAAGGTTGAAAGAAAGGATCATCAAAAACTATACAAGGGCCTTGATAACTGGCTGAAAGCATAACTCTATTTATTCCTTGAATGACCGGAACAGATGTACTTCTCCAAATAACAGGACTTACGCGAGATAGAGAAGCTGATGATAAGCTAAAGGCACAACACAACAGAGCCATTGTAACCAAGCTGAAAAGCTTTTTTGGTTTAGGAATTCTTTTGGATCTCCTAAGGAAAGGAGTATTGGTGTCATGAATGTGTTCAACGGGAGAAGGTTCCTTTTGTTTGTTCTGTTCATTCTTTTCTGTCTCCAATTCCTTTAACTCTTTAGGACTGAATATTTCCAATTCAGGAACAGTTTGTTCTTGATCTATTTCATAATATTCTGTATCAGAATCTGTATTTTCAATCTCTGTTTGATCATCTGAACCTCTTTCCTGATCATAGATCTCAGTGTCACTTTCGATTTTAAAATAGTTTACTTCTTTCTCGATTCTATCAATTAATTCATTTCGCTCAGTGTATGGTTTAAAACGAGAGACATGAACTTTATCTATGATGAGTCTATTACTAGGGCCAACTCCTTGAATCTCGTAATTTAAACCGTTTTCACCGACACCCGTTATAGTGAAAGGACCTTTGTACTTGTGTAGCAATTTGTCACTTAAACCTTTCTTTCTGTTCGGGAAATAAACAAGAATTTTATTTCCAGTTTTGTATCTAGGATCTATTTTGTTTTTATCATATCGAGTCTTCCCTTTAAGTGCGGCCTCTTCAATGTTATTATAAGCAATTTCTCTGGCTAGTTTAAGGTTCTTATCAAAGTTTTCTAAAAACTGTTGATTATCTGAAAAACCAACTGATGGCATGTTTAACGAGAGATCCGCGGGAAGGTTAGGTTCTTGACCATAAAGTAGGTAATATGGGGAATATCCAGTGGTTGCATGAATTGATGTATTATATGAGAAAACTATTGGCTGAATATTCTGATCCCAATTTTTCTGATTCTTATTGACATACATTGAAATCGATTTAGCTAGTGTACCATTGAATTTTTCTACTTGTCCGTTACACTGGGGCCAGTACGAAGTGGTCATGATGTGCTCGATTCCGAGTCTTTTGAATATTATTTGACTAAAGTTTGATCTAAAAGCAGATCCTCTATCGCTTAATATCTTTTTAGGACAAGCAAATTGATAAAAAATGTGGTCTATAAAGAATTGAGCAAAATCTTCTTTTGTAGCCGAAGGTACAGCTTTGGCAACAATCCATTTAGTTAAGTAATCGGTAGAACAGATCACATACTTATTTCCGGAGTCACTCTTTTTGAAAGGACCTAGGTGGTCAAACCCTATTAAATCGAACGGTCTTACAACGGTTACTGGATGGAGAAGTCCTGCCTTTGGCACATTAGGTATTTTTCGAGTTTGACAATTAATACAGGAACGGACATATTCTGAGATATCTGTTTTCATGTTTTGCCAATAGAATCGCTTAGAGATTTTATCATAAGTTTTAAGTAGTCCTAAATGAGCACCACCTATAGGTGAGTCATGATATAAATAAAGAATCTTAAGAATAAGAACCTTTGGCAAACAAATAACTAATATTTGTTGATTATTGTGAGACACTTTCTTATAGAGAATATTATCGATTAAAGTATATTTTGAGAGTAAATTCTTTCGGTCTTTTATTCCTCTTTTTAAAATTTCAGTCATTGTTTTATAAATAGATCCAAAATGCATATCATCTCTTTGTTTAAGAGCTACATTTAAATTCTGTATCTCTTTATCACTTGCAGAATCTGATTCTTCTTTCGATTTAACTTGAAGGCAAAATCTATCGATATTATCTTCAAGTGTTTTTCCTGTTTTGAGAGGATACCGGCTTAAACAGTCAGCGTCTTTATTGGCGCGACCAGGTTTATAAACAATGTCGAAATCAAACCTTTGCAAATGGAGGGCATACCTCATGAGTTTAGGAGACAAATCCTTTTTGGTCTGAAGCCATTTTAAGGCATTATGGTCAGTAACCAGAGTAAATCTTTTGCCTAATAAATAAGTCTCGCATTTTGTTGTAGCGAAAACTATTCCCAGACATTCGAGCTCTGAGACAATTAAGTTTTTCTCAGCCTTATTCAACAATCGGCTATCATAACGAATTACATGGTATTTATTGTCGATTTTATGTAATAAAACTGAACCTAAGCCGACATAACTGGCATCGCATCTCAATTCAATAGGTAAAGTGTTATCAAAGTGTACTAAAGTGGGTGCTGTGCATAACATTTCTTTGATTCGATCAAAAGCTAATTGTTGTTTGTCTGTCCATTGGAATCCAATATCTTTTTTATTCAAAGAGGTTAAGGGTTCAGCTATCTTAGCGAAATTCTTACAGAATATCCTGTAATATGAGGAAAGACCGATAAAACTTCTCACATCAGTGATATTCTTTGGGATCGGAAATTCTTTAACCGATTTAATCTTTTCTGGATCAGTGCTTATACCCTTGGAACTAACGACATGACCAAGGAATGAAATGGTTGTCTGAGCGAAGAAGCACTTTTTCGGGTTCAAAGTAAGTCCCGATTCTAGGATCCTAGACAAAACCTTTTCTAGATTAGAATTGTGTTCTTCAAAGGTTTTGCCGAATACCAACAGATCGTCGATATAAACGACGCAGCACTTGTATTTTAAGCCGGCGAGGACATGATCTATCAATCTTTGAAAACAACTAGGTCCATTCTTTACACCGAATGGCATTCGGAGGAATGCGTAGAGACCTTCGGTAGTTATAAAAGCTAATTTTTCAACATCCTTATCGGCTACTTTCACTTGGTGAAAACCAGAGTTAGCGTCAAGAATGGTGAAATAGTGGCTGCCATTTAAGGCATTCAAAAGGTCTCTTATGGCCGGTAGAGGGTAAATATCGGATTTAGTTATATTATTTAGTAATCGCATATCAGCGCAAAGCCTTATTTCTGGATGGCCACACTCATCGACAGATTTTTTATCAACAGCCACTAATGGCTGACCCCAAGGGGATTGTATAGGAGTGGCAATTCCAGCTGCTATCCATTTTTGGATTTGCTCTTCTATTTGGTCTCTTTTAAATGCTGGATAATTGTAAGGAGATCTTTGTATTGGTTTCGCATCACCTGTGTCAACTGTAAATTCCAAGATATTACACTTACCAACATTTAAAGGATCAAAAGCCAGACATTCCTTATATTTATACAATATATTCTCCAATTCTTTAATCTGTTGTACATTCAATTCTTTGTTAAAATTGATTTCTCCTTCAAAGTCATTAAAATACTTTTCTTTTGTCAATTTCTTTGGTAGTATGAGACAGACTTTGCAATCGCAACCGAATTCAGTCTCTCTTTCATACAAGTTATTGAGCATTAGGTAAGGTCTCATAAAACTGTCATTTTTATTACGATATACGTGATTTGTATGCCATTGGCTTTTGAATGGACAGTCAGTGGACAGATGTTCATCTGAACCACAATAATCGCAAAGAATTTTATTTTTACATTCAGTCACGAAATCGCTTTCAATATTCAGGTGAGCAAAGATGTCTCGACTGTGATCTGGCATTATGCAAGCAATGGAAGAAGTCTTTTCAATTTTTATTGTCCCTTTAGGACATAAGCTTTCACTGACTTTAACTATTGGATAAGCATTTGTTATTTTATCGTATTTCTGATGCCTTGGAAATTCTTCACAGATGTCAAAGTCTGCGACTATTGTTCCTGCATTGAATTCTTTAAGAGAATTTGAGCAATTTTTAATGGGTATGAATGCATTGCGATTTGTGACAAATATTTGCGAGTCTTTCACATAAATTTTATGTTTGTGAAATAGCTTTGGGTTGGTATAGACTATCGCACATAAGTCCTTAGATAATGCTTTAGTATTTGGAGAAACCTTTGCATAAATTGTCTCGTTTGGACTTATTCTTATTTTTGATGTCAAATGAAAACTGTGGGAAAATTCCTTATTAGTTTTAATTCTTTGGAAAGTAGAGACTTTGTCACTGAAATTTATGGCGTCTGTATTTCCATCTATTATGATTCCAGCTTTGCGAATAAAGTCTAAACCTAACAAAAGATTAAAGTCAAAGTTTTCTACAACTCCTAAACTAATTTTTACAGTTTTCATTTCTGTTCCGATGGAAATAGTTATTTCAGCAGATGTTTCGCCTAATATTTTTACTGACGAGCCGTTTACAGCTTTTACTTGTCGACCTGTATAAGAATCGGTTTTTAAATCATATTCTTTCGCAATCTTGGCCTCGATTAGGCTAACAACTGATCCCGAATCAATGAGGGCAGAAATAGTTTTCTCATTAATTGAAACTTTATGATAAATCAGTTCATCATTAGATTCAGATTTTAAGCAATCAATAGGGGAAATATTAAATGAACGTTTGTTCGGTGGAGGAGTTTTTTGAGTAATTCTTTTGGGACAATACATAGCAATATGGCCAGGTTTTTGGCATTCGTAGCAAATTGGGTCGCCTTCAAGTGTTCTGGCATTTCCCATTCTTCGTTCCATATCGAAATTAACTTTCCGCTCAAATCGCCTATCATTGTTATCAATTCTTTGAACATTATTTGGACGTTGATAATACTGATTCTGTCTAACAAAACCTCTACTAAAATTATTATTTCTGTTCCGATTTCCTCTGAAATTGTTGAATTCTCTGCCTCTATTTCTGTAGTTATTGTAAGGATGAGGTCTTCCAAATGAGCGATGAGAGTTGAAACTATATTTTTCTCTTCCAAATCTTTCCCTACTCTGACTTCTATCCCTATTATTCTTTCGCTCATCCATATTAATCAGAAGTTTATTCATTGCATCGCATATGGAAGTAACTGCATTTTCATTTTGAGTTAATCTCAATTTTAATTCAGACTCACTTTCTTTATTCGGGACATATTTCAAACCTTCCTGAATATTCTTGCAGTTCTCAATTATACGACCAATGCTTGAATTATTTCTCTGAACAACTGCACTCCTGATCTCTGGGATTAATCCCTCTATTATATACTCCTTTTGATCCTCAAATGCAAGGAGAGGATCATATTCTTCTAACAATAATTGTTTGTGTGTAATGTAATTAGTGACATTCTCGCCTGCCCCTTGCTTGCGATTTATCATCTCCTCTCTTAATTAGACTCTTCTGTCTTTTGGGAGGTGATACGATGTGAACAATTGTTTTAATGCTAACCAATCAGTTATGGGTGGTGTAGCTTTGGCAACATATAGTTTATACCAGTTCTTCGCGTCTTTCTCGAGTGCACCTGCGAAGCGTTCTACTCGATTGACATCTGACCAACCTTTCATTTTAGTCAATTGTTCGTAGTCTTCAATGAAATCTAAGCACTTAGCACTGATTTCACCGTTATATCGAACAACTGAGCCTGCAGAACTCAGCTGTCCCGAGACTACGTCTCTAAGTCTTTCTTCGATCTGTTGTAGTGTTATATTAGACATGGCTATTTATTCTTATTCTGATTCAAATTCTGTTCTATTTCTTAATATGAATAAAATTCTAAATGCAATTCTTTATCTCTTAAATCAAATTATTTAAGAGTTTTCAAGCGATAGGTTTAACAATTCGTATTCAAATTTTCAATTTAAAACAATTCAAACTTTCTTTTATAACAATTCTTTAATATTCTTCCAGAATAACACAAATTGTTATTCAAATTCACTTTTGTTATCGCAAAAGCACTTTATTATCGCAATGAAACTACTCTAACCTGAGATCCGATCCGTTCCGCGCGTAAGTGGACTTACTATTATTCTGGCGGTCGAAACTCCTGTTCAGGATGGGGAAGTTTTAGGTTGTTGTGACCAAGTCACCAACGGGCGGCAAATACCAACGACGTCTGACCAACGATGGGTTTCGCTGCGCAACGAAACGCTTTGAAGGGCAGTCGAGTTTTGGGGTTGTCGTCCTGAGGGTTTGTAGGGCACAAGTTCTTACCGAACTCCCGACGGAGAATCGGGTCTGGCCAGAAACCACGCTCTGCTACCAAATGTTATGGACCGAATTGGCACAGGTTATAAAATACAGTAAAACCTCTTTATTAATACTTTTTATTAAAATTAATTGT
>JAQIXI010002374.1:0-10498 GCA_034700165.1 Galumnidae sp. Gr-Ori-00277
ATTCATTTTCGGACATTATTTATAGACAATTTGAGCACGATACTTTTATCTTTAATCTTGATAAACAAATGTCGGTTCCTGTCTATAATATAAACTATATATTATAAGTCTATAGAGGATGTAATATAGAGTTTTATATTCGTTAAGTAAATATCTTATATATTGATGTATATTGATATCATATGACTATCTTATTCATTTACTTTATAATATAATAAAATGAAAATTTTCCATCTTGACAATTTAGATAAATACAGTGTACTTCCAATATAACAAGATAAATCATTATATTCAAAGTTAGACAAGGTTTTCCCGGTACGATTTTTATAATGTCTGTATATCGGACGTAAACTGTATTCCATAAAAATATAATCTAACATGGCTAAACTAGTTAATTTTAGGGGGTATCAGGGTAGGGTGTTTTAGATAAACCTCGACAGACCTAGTGCTTATCAATAGACGTAATGTTAAGGTTTTCAAATCTTATTGATGATTTTCGAAACTTTAGCCATGTTAGATATAATCATATTTCATCATTTAATTTCATAAAATATTATAGTCAACAAAACTACGCCTTAAACAAATTAAAAGAAATATAATATAATGAGATTTTTATTGATTTAATGAAATTATATCCATAAATGTACATGCATATACTACACTCATTAAACTTGTGTCGCAAAGCCTTGAAACAAATGTCATCGGAGTATTAGCTCAATACTAATAAATCTTGCTAATTTCAAGTTGAAAGTATAAGGAAAACTTCAAAAGGATCAAGACAAATAAAACAATAAAATATATTTAATAATATATATTTTATTTATAAATTAAAAGTTACTTATATTTTTTCAATTAAATTAAACAATATTCGCATTACAGTTATCATTATAATCAAGATCAAATTCTCAATTTTGGACATTTATTGCAAAGATATTTTCATGGTATAGTAGGGTAAGTTTATTAGATCTTAATAAATAGCAATAGAGAAAAAGTAGGAAGAGGGCGAGCGATCCAGAGTGAATGTATTTCAGGGATGGCTAAAGGGGTGTATTACGGAATACCCCCTCCTAGGATAGCAAAATTGGCAAAATACCCCATCTAGGAAAAAGAATTGGTAGGCCCCCATCAAAAAGAGAAAACTCTAGAAAAATTGTGACAAATAGGAAAAAATTAGTGAAAAATCAGTAAAATATCTGTAAATAATAACAAAAAACCAAAGAAAACTACAAAAACTGCGTAAAAATTGCAGTTTTAGAGTGAAATTTTGTCAAAAATTCTTGTTTTTGCTTCAAAAGGGATAAAATACGTTAAATATGATTGAATTGTATGTATTTATAGCCAAAACCCCTAAAACCCACTTAATATAGGTTTTATAGCGAATTTAGTGGGGTCAGGCCAAAATACCCTCTAGTTCATCCTAGAGTTCAGAACTATGGCCATCCCTGATGTATGTTAAAGTTTTTACATGCAATTTTTGCTAAAATTTAATAATTAATAATTATGATTAATAATTATAATGTAACCAGGTAAAATTAAATAAGAAACACTATAAACACATAAAGTCCATAAAAATAGCATTTTGGCATTTTTAAAAATATTCTCCCTTATACTTTATCAGATGGTAAAGTGTGAAAAGAAAGTCCGTTCCTCAACTTTAGTAATCTTTATATTTTATCATTGATATTACTAATGGATTCACAGATTTTAATACAGATTAAGTCAACTTTGTATTAAAATCTGTAAATTCATTAGTAATTTCAATGATAAAGTATAAAGATTACTAAAGTTGAGGAATGGACTTTCTTTTCACACTTTACGTGGCCATCCCTGATAAATTATAATATTAATGCACAGGGATTCCCAAAGAATCACAGGGGTGATAATATTTGCTTATAAGTATTGAATGCACTGACCAAGTACATGCATTGACCAATAGCTAGATTCAAATAAATCAGTACATTTTTAAAAACAAGATCTTTTTTGTGAGTTATTGAGTTATTTTGTTTGAATTAAATTATTATAAGTTAGGATTGAAAAAAAGTGCTCAAAAAGTGCCCTTTTCTTCTTATTCTTAAGTACTATTACTAAGTTCACTAAAAATTATACCCTTTAATAATCAGTTATATACTATATTTTCACCTTTGCTGTATGTTGTATCAGGTCAAATCTCAATTATAAAAAAAAGGTAATGACTAATGGATATGATTAACGTAGAGAAAAGTGAAACCTTTAATCACAATATTAAATGACAATTAATATCCAATTTTTAACATTATTTCTATGTATACTTTTTACTCGTTTATATTATCAAGCGCACACTTTAAAAATTTCTATCCTAAATTATAAGAAAAGTTTATTTTATATATTACAACTATTTTGTTAATACTTTCCTTACTCATTCTAGTAATGTCATATATGTGTAATTTTATTATGCTTGCTCATGCCTCATAGCATACGAATAAATTTGATTCAAAATCTGATTCTTTGGGAATGGTTGCATATAAATGTCAAAATTAGTTTTATAATTTATATTTCTTTAAAAATTCAAAAATGGTAAATGAAATGATCTAATAAAGAACTAATATATTATTATTTTAGAAATAATATTTTCTTTATCTAGATAACTTTCATATGTGTTGACTACATTTATACAATTTTTGAAAAATTGGAAGAATATTAAAATCTTAAAGTTATCAAGAATATTATTTGAATCTTATACATTATCATATTGTGTAATGTAGAATAAAGTTACATAATAAATGAACTTTTAAGTTTACAAACAACCTATTTAAAAATGGCGATAATATTTAATTTAATCGAATTTTTTAAAAAACATTTAAAAAATAAGTACTTGAAAATGTTTTGCATTCTATTTTCTATAAGTGGCTTGTTAATTCAAACTGGTTATTTATTAGATGATTACTTAAGCGGACAGACAGTTGTGGCTCAACGAATTGGTGACCCTCAAATAGGTAATCCGCCCGCGTTTACAATCTGTTTACCAATTAAGATTGATGTGCTTAAATATGGTTATGATAAAAAACTTACTGAACTGACTAAACAATATTTAGAAAACTTCAATGAAAATAATGAATCATTCGCTGAAATTTATGAACAAATGTTCTTTAAACATTATACAGCGGCTTATATTTCAGACAATTATATTTTGCAACCTAATTCAACTTCACATCCAAGGTAAATATCTATAATAAAATTATTCTATAAATTTTTATAATTTAGAATTGAAGCTTATGCATCTGGTTACAATATATCAGGAAAAATATCTTATGAAGATTGTCCTGTTATTGAAAGTATTATAAACTATAGTTATGCTAAAGTGCAAAATTTTTTTAAATGTATGACATTTTTCAGTCATTTACATGAATTGTGTAGGGATATAAAATTGATATTAAGTGACATATTCATAAAAATAGATAAGAATGAAGTAATAAATGAAACAAATCCTCAAAAGTATATTACTAATAATTTGAAATTAAGTTTTATGTATTTCATCTTACATTCACCATATGATCTACCCACATTTGATAAAAGATATAACACTATAGAATTTGGTAGAAATTATAATATAGGGTTTAACGAAATAACAATTGAACTTTTAGGCAAAGGTTATACAACCAATTGTTATGAATATGATTTTAAATATAAATTGGCGAATTTCAACATGCATTTGGATTGTGAAAGTGCATGTGTTCAAAAGTCTTTTGAAAATATTTGCAACACTAAAGATATAATGAATAGTAAATACTTTATCAGGGATGAATATTTGAAACAATACTTTAATAAGGATAAATATTTCTCAATTGATTCCTGTTATGATTTTAGAGAAAACTCAGACGAAATAGAAAATATTTGCAAATTAAATTGTCGTGAAGATTGTGAAATTAAATATTATACATATACAATTAAGGAAAGTAGGAGAAATGGTTTTAATAAACTTATATTGATTTCAATAGATCATAACTTAGTTGCAGATATTAAAAATAAACACTTACCCCACATGAATTTTATATCTTTTATAAGTAATTTCGGTGGATTAATGGGATTGTGGACAGGTTTATCAATTTTAACCTTGTCACAAGAAATAATTATATTAATTTGCAAACAATTAAACAAAATTCGAATTAATTTCATTAAAATAAAAAATATATTTAACAGTTATAATAACAATTATAATAACTTTTTTTTATGTTTTAAAAATAAGAATATTCTTTTCACAAAAAAATAACTGTACCTGTTAATCAAAATAATGTTACAAATTAGATAACAATATACATTTAAATAAAATAATTTTCTCAAAGAATTCTAATTTAAAAATTTAATGGAATAAAAATTTTAAAAATAAAAAACTTAAAAATAAATATGTATTTATTATTAGTTATCATTTGTGTTTCATAATAAGGCATTAGTTTATGAGCACAAGTTTTATCACTAACTAATAGCTTTTACTGATTAAAGCCGAAAGAATGAGAGTCACCCACGAAGTCATTACCTTCTTATGATAAGAAATTATTATTATTTGATTAAATATAAAACCAATTCTGAGTAAAAAATACGGATTTTATACTTAAATCGATTGAATCAAAAGAAAAAGTCAACACTTTTTTAGTGATAGGAAGTTAAACAATATTTCAATCAAATGTTTATTCAAATAAATGATAAAATTCTTTATATTTCAAACAATTAAACAATTCTTAAGTATTTCAAACAATACTAAAGTTTGTCGGCAACGGCTTTAATTCCGGCCCACGTCTCAGTACTTCCGGCCTTAATCTGGTCGGGCGGCAGTTGGAAGCCATACTTTCCGGTATCTCTCAATTCAAGAGCGAAAGCAATTTTCACACCTTCTTTGTCATAAGCTATATTGAAAATGAACCATGATTAATTGTAAACTAAAACTACCCTTCGCAATCTATAGCATTGAAACATACCCCAATCAATACTGGATCCAGATGCAGTATCTATCAAGAATAGTTTAAGTTAAATGATCATCATGGTATGTTAAGTCTTACAAATAGTGGCAGCAATAGTTCCGGCGGTGAAAGTCAATCCATTGGTAGCCTTAATGGCCTGAACAGCGGCGGAAGACAGAGAAGCCTAACATTTATTTAATTAGTAAATTGTACCTTGCTTGTTTAATTATTTTGATTACCAATTCAGCACTATTTGATGGTTTGGTACTCGTGTATCCGTAGGGATACATCCAGAGTTGACTATAGCTGTGAATAGCAAAGTAGGCAGCTACATTTCCTCTTCTTGAGGTGACCACATCAGCCATGGCTTTGGCACAGGGCTCAGAGAAAGGACTCGGACCGCAATACGTGTCACTGCATTGATTGGTTGAGGCACCGGTTTTACAGTGAGCGGCGTCCCAACTATTATAAATCAATATATTAATCTTGTCAATTTTATTCATTAGTTAAAGACTAACTTTCTGTTGGGGTCGGCCCCATAGCACAGACCATAAGGTTTGCGAGTCTTTCTCCACATTCTGTCTGAAGTCCAGGTATACACATATCTGTTGAAATTAATTTCAGTTTCAAAAATGACAAATAAATAGATTTACCCGTCACTGTTCACTGATGGTACAATAATCCATTCGAACTTGGTCAAATAACTACTCAAAGCAGTATTAGTGACCAATTGGTTGGTAATCCACATACAGGCGGCGGTTGTTATCCACTCTCTTGAATGGATTCCTAACAAATTTCAATATTTTCAATAAAACCTAAACAAAGGAAATGCAAGAATAGATACCGCACTCCAATATAATAGACTTCTTGGCCCCGGAGCCAGATTTCAAGACAATACCCGGGATCTCTCGTCCTTGATAAGTAGTTCCGACCTTCAAATAAGTAGCGATAGAGGGGTCTAAAAAACAATTGAATTATTAATTCTTTTCTAATTGATTCGAGTAAATGATGACTGACTGGCGGCGGCCACAGCTTTCAATTCTGCCACAACTTCCTATAAATGAACAAGGTTATCCTAATTTCAATACCAAGTACAACGTACGTCATATTTGTGGTACACATTCTCGTAATCGAAAGCCCTATCATTTGCAGTGCTTTTAAACATAGCTTTGTTGCGCTCATTCTGTTCTCTTTCGGAGTCGATCTGTTTCTGGAAGTTATTGGAAGCGATTTCGTACTTAATGTTTGACTTATTCAGTGCTTTAAGGAAATCCATGCCGTCCGGACTAATGAGTGAAAGGACAGGTCTCATATCCGGCATCGGATGATTCCAATAATCGACTTTCATCTGTAAGACATGAGTTCAGAATAATTGAAATCTTATAGGAATTATTACATCATATTCTGTGCGAAGTTCTTTCAGTCTTTCCAAGTGTTGGTCTTGTTTTGGTTGAATTCGGATCAGTTGATGTTGACTATAGTCGACTGGCCTATCATCGACAGGACTTCCAAACACTGCCTGAAGAGACAAACCCAACACTAACACTTTGGCCAACATTTTGACCGAAATTCAACAGAACTGCAAATGAATAGAAACCGACAATACTTTCGCTATTTATTAATCTCTAAACTCGTAGTTGAGTCGACTTTTCATATAATTAATTAATTAATTATTATTATTATATCTAATAAAAGACTAAACTTATCATTACTTTTATAACGTAAATGTTTTCAAATTAATTTTATTACAAATCATATGAGGAAACATTAATTACTCTGTTTTATGTCACCATGCTTATATTCATTAAAGTGAACAAGGATACAAGTTTTACGTCTCCGACAAATCTATATTTGGTAAAAATGGTTGAATTGAGAAACTATAACCTAGTATAAATTTCCTGTTAATTAAAGATAAGTTTAAAGTTTTTTAATGAAAAATGATAGAAATAAAATCTGCTAGTTTCAAATTTAAAAATAGATAATAATGTAAAATGTTGCAAGGTCAAGTTAATGTAATTAGAATTATCGCTTTAGAAATGAGTGATAAATCGCTGTAAAAAATTTAATAAAATGTTACGGATGTTAACCATTGATAACTTAAGTGTTAAAACAATTGGTTTTATCTCTAAATATAAAATATGTTATTAAAAATCCACTTAAAACCAGTGAAGGCTTTAAAAATAGCATTTGGTTTATGAATGAGAGGTAAAAATATGTACCAAGGTACAAAGTATAGATTAAAATTTCTTATAAACTTTAGACTTTAAATGTCTTTACTCTTATGATAAACTTTAATCAGTTATTTCTAATCCATAGGTTTTACTGTAATTTATAATCTCTTTTATTAATAATTTTATTTTTATAAATTCATTGTTAACTTTAGTTTTGATGATAAGATATGATGTTTTCATTAAACAAATAAAACTGAATTATAAAAGTTTATTATTATTGATGTCAAACGATAAGAATTATCTAGTATATTTTTAATTTTAGTATTTTTTTGAAGAATATTTTCAGAGAAAAATAGAAATACTTTTATGTTTGAAAAGTTTATTAATTGGATATCCCTTCAAAATTAAGACAATTTCTTTAATTTTACTAGTTTTAATAGCTTAGCAAAAGTATCTTGCTTAATCTCCAACATTTTAGTTAAATGGGTGAAACCATTGAAACCATAAATATTTTAAATGATTTGAATAAAAACATTATATAAATAAAGTATTGAAATATTTTAAAAATTATTTATTTTTGAGTCGAACTCTTTATGTGAATCCTTTTATGTTTAACCAAATTTCCAGAGTCTGTGCACCGGTATTGACATCCGGGCCAACTGCAGGCATACTTCTTGTCATTTGAATGAATTCTAAGATGTGTTTCCATTTGTCTCTTAACTTTGAATCGTTTGCCACATTCGGGCCAATTGCAGGTAAACTTCAATTCAGAGCTATGGCTCACCCGATGACTACGTAAACCATTCTTATTCTTAGTAGTGTAGTCACATCCGGGCCAATCACACTTCAACTCAATATCCGAGTGAAGGGCTGAATGAATTGATAAATACTTCGATGTTTTAAATGTTTTACCGCATCCCTCGAACAGACACTTGTAATTGCGTTCAGTGGTGTGGCTGTGAGACATGTGATTATTCAGATCACACCTATCCTTATAAGATTTAGAACATCCCTCGACTTTACAAACAAAGGGACGTATCTTAAGATGAACTCTATTGATGTGAATTCTTAGATGTGAGGACTGGACTGAAGTGAAGTCACAGTTGGCTTCAGTACAAACGAAACGCTTTTCCTTTAAATGGGAAAAGTTTTGATGTGTTTTAAGAGATCTCTGGGTTCGGAACTGTTTAAAGCACTGATCCAATTGACAGATCAGTATCTGATCCGACACATTATGCATGTAATCGATATGTGAAGTCAAATATCTTTGAGAAGAGAACTCTTTGTCACAGAATTCACATTTGAATGGTTTGATGCCTTTGTGAGCGTTTATGTGATCCGTCAGTTCGTTCCTATTCTTTGATGCGAACAGACATCCATCGAAGTCACACTTAAATGGTTTCGGATTATTTGAATGCATTTTTTGATGCGATCGGAGACTATCTCTTGACTTAAGTCGTTGTCCGCAACCAATGAAAGTACAGACATGTCTTCCATTTTCATCGATTATAAAGTCTTTGATTTCTCTTCTTTTTAAGACTTTTCTTCGACCGAAATAACTCTTCGTTAGAGGTTTTTGACGTTTTATTGTCTTTGAGTTGACTTTTATTGAATTGTTTGATATCTGAACACTCTTTTCATCCTTTGTTTGTGTTTTTGAAGACAAGACTTCATATAAATTACTTTTTCTTTCGTTTTGACTCTTTTCTTGGATCTGAAAACCTCTTCTGCGAGTCTTGAAGACGTCCTCCACTTCTTTGTTTAAATCGTTAAACATTTGTATATCATTTGATTCTAAATTTGTTTTTAATTTATTAAAAACCAAATCAACAAAATTTTTAAATTTAATCAAAACATTTAAACATTCATTGATTTCAATGTTTTCTTTAATTAATTCATCAAAAATGTCATTAACTTTGATTTGAGCCATAATTTTATAGATTTATAATTAAATTCAATTCAATAATTCATTAAATTTATTATTAAAATAATTTAAACAAAAAGTTTGTTTACAAACAAATAAAAGTAAACAAAAATTACGTCAATTTAAAAGTTTTTCTCTAAAACCAATAGAATCTAATGATTAGAATATCATTGAAAATGACTTAAAACTAGAAATAAATATTAAAGAGAATTATAATAATAATTTTAGTTAAACTTTACTAAAATTAATGATTAGTTTTATGTTAATAAAATCATTATTAGAGTTAAATAAGTCTATTAATAAGTTTATAACTTTAGACAAATTAAGCCCACTTTAAGACAGACACAAAAAGCGCTCAAATCAAGTATTAAAACCTAATGTTTATTAAATATAAAATAAGAAAAATTAAATAATTTAATTAAAAATAATTTTATTCGAAATCGATTTTTATAATAACTTTATTTAATTATAAATTTAATCTGATTTTAGAAGTGATTTATTATTTAACTTATTTAAAAAATTATTTTTATGTGGAATAATTTTTAAATGAACTTGGTAATGGAATTTGAAAATGAAAGTACTCCAAAAGTGTTCTTTTTTCTATTATAAGAGATAATGACTATTAATATTCAAAATATTTGAGAATTTTATTTCAAGAATACATCTGTTTATTAATAACGAGTCATGGGTTTTGTTTTTTGATAACTTTTGCAGAATTTCAAACAAAAAGATTTTTTTATTGAATGAATTCTCATTAAAATTAATGTTTAAAAATGTTTAAAATAAGTGATTATTTGATAATACAGATCCTACACCAGTATAATACCTACCCAGTATAATCATTTAAACCAGTATTATACCTAGAATTTCAAACCCAAACCCACTTCCATAGTGTTAAATGTTAACCACTATAATACACTCAACCGGTATAATACCTAAAATGTTCTGCAATTACTCAAGTATTATACTGGTGTATGAACTGTATTTCTGATGTCTAATGTTTTTTTTTGTGAGACAACGGATGAGATAACATCACTGCCGGGACTCACAAAAACCCCAAAATACTTAAAGAATTGATTGGAATTTCAAGAGTTGACGAATAGATTCAGAAATAAATAGATTTTTGTTTAATACTTTTGTATATAAATGACTTTTTTTCATTAAAAATATAATTTTAGAATTTTATTAAGAATTGCCTCATCCATACAATCCATACAATATTATAATTTGAAATTTTGTATATATTTTAGTCACAAATATTACAATTTTTATAAATTAATTAATTTTTGAATTAAATTTAAGAATTATTTTAAATAAAAAATTAATGAAAATTGAATTAAATTAATAATTAAACACAAATTTACTTATTATTAATATTAACTTATAGTCTATAACTTATAGACTGTAATCTCATAATTGTTGGTCAGTGAGGGGTATATATACGAAAAAGAGGCAATACTTTTAACTCTGTT
>JAQIXI010002375.1:0-10497 GCA_034700165.1 Galumnidae sp. Gr-Ori-00277
TGATAAGATGTAATACATTATTATTTCTTTGAAATGAATTAATTAGAAATAGTAATACAATTCTGAGTTTATATATTCTAAATCGTTATCCAAATAATGATAATATGGTTTGTGATTAGATTTCTTAAAATGTGATTCAAAGACATAAATCTTATGATTCTTTTGTTTTTTTATTCAATTATGAAAAGAGCTCTCATTTATATACTAATTGAGTCTTTCGCTCATTAATTATTCACAAAAAGTGCTTCAAATAATAAATAAAATTTCAATTTTCATATTCATATTCTTCGGATGATTTCAATTTCAGACTTAAACCGATTATCCGTTTTATTGTTTTATTATTTAATGTTTATTTAACTTTTATTTGTTGATAAATATTTCATTTTTTTCGTAGTAATCAATGAAATAATTTGTAAATCAAATTAAATCATTTGAATAGAATTTAGGCGCTCTGCTAATTGAACCTAGTTACAATTCCAATTAGATAATAATCAAGTTATTTATTAATTCATGTCCGGAGTTAATAACTGAGAGTTATATCAAAAATTAAATTTAATCAGTTTTTTGTAGGTTTCGTTTTGTCTGATTTACCTCAAATCACTGAATAGTGAATGAGTAAATTCTTGAGAGAGAGCGAGAGAGAGAGAGAGAGAGAGAGAGAGAGAGAGAGAGAGAGAGAGAGAGAGAGAGCGAGAGAGAGAGAGAGAGCGAGCGAGAGAGAGAGAGAGTCCGGGTCAGTGCCCACCTAATGGCAGGTGGTTAGGGGTTGACATACTTAGTCTTCAGATATGTTTGAATGCAATATTGTTCTGTTGATTGTCTTATGTTTTGGTTATTGTCTTTAATAGCATTTCTTAATTGGAATATGAGCTCAAAACACAACAAATAAAATATGAAATAAATCTCGTCTTTTGTTCCGATAATTACTTAACAAAAATTGTTATTATGACCAAGGTGGATCAAATCTATATGTATATAAATGTGTGTTACTAATTGTTTGACATTATTTCTATTTTTATTATTTCAAACGGAACTCAATATTCCATTTGTTTGCAAACAAATCTTTTACATCAAATGAAGAGTTAAGCGGTGAAAGGCGTTGCTGTGGAATAACCTCTTGGAATCTTAACTAAGATCTCATCTTAGCCTTAATGACTGAGAAAAAGTGAATAAATTATTTTTTACAATAAAATAAAAGTATTAAACCAATTAAATATACTCTTTTGCCTCAAAAATAGTTGAAATAGTTTTATGTAAATTAAGAGTTAATCTCTAATTTTCTCCTCTTTTCATGAAATTAGTATTCCTTTTATCCGATAATAAAATACATTAAAATAAATATATTATATAATAATTCATTTAAACTAAAAATATCTTATTTTTAATAATGAATTCATAAATTTTCAAAAAAAATTTAGATTTAAATGATATTTGGTTCGTGTCTTAAGCTCTCAATTATTTATATTTTTAGCGATTGTTTAAAAAACGGAGGGATTTCTTCAGACAAGAATTTCCTTTTAAGGGATTAACGGAATATTTTATATAATTTTTTTTGATTTCCTTTTTTTCCCTAAAGTTTTTGATCAGGATATAAGTACTGACAAATGTACTTGATATTTTAGGTTAACATTTAAATCTCAATTCAATTAATTTTTATTCAAACAAAAAAGTTCTAGATCATTTTTTGACTCATATTTACTGAATGAATTTATAAATCCGATATGACTGATAAGCATTACTTAACCTAAAAGTATGCAAAATATATACAGAATATGCAGTAACAGATCAAATTTACCAAGTTGAATGTTTGCATAATTAATTGCATACTCTTTGTATTAGTTTTTTTGAATAATAGATTAAATTTTAAATAAAATTTAATTATGAACTTGCTTCATTTTATTTTTAGTATTAGGGAAATTTTAAAATAAAATAATAGAAAATATTTTAAAGATTAATGAAATGTTTATTAAAAAAAAATAAAATTAAATACAACTTATTATTAAAGAAAAACTATTGTAAATTCTATTTTTTTTGTGTACCATGGTCAATCGATTCAATTGATTGAATAGCATGTTTATATTGCAGTTATTTTTCTGTTACTCATAAAAAAGTATGTGCTTGATAAAAGATCGTGAGTTGAGTTAATTCACAGGAAAGGAATGAAATATGATTTACCAAATAATGTATAATATTAGACAAAAAACGTATTAGATCGATGACCTTGCTCATTATCGCTTTCAAGTATTGTAGACAAACCACAAAAAACCCAAAGTTTGGGGTAAATCAGAAAATAATGACTTTAATAACAGTAATTTCGAATCAAACACTCAATGAATGGACAGATTTGCTATTATTGATAGGATTGGGTTTCTTATAAAGTGACCAAACCTTAAGTATAAGGAAAATATAAGAAAAATACTAAACAAAATGAAAAATAAGAGTTAACTGAACTAAACAAAAATGGGTGAAAACAATTATTCGATCACAACATAAACCGATCATTTCATGTTCTTAGAGGTCAAACACTTCACTAGAATATATCAGTGTTTCTTCAGAACAGAATAAAAATGAAATTCCAGATAAGTTGTGCCCTTCAAAACTGTTCAAAACTTTAATTATCCTTGCTCAGATAATTTTTTCAATTCAATTAAATCTTGTCTTTTCTTATTATTCATTTGATCTCTAATTCTGTAAAGTTTTGATTTTAAGACAAAATAAGTTTTAATTTAAAAACTGTTTGTCTTTAAGTGTTATAAAATTCATGTAAAAACTGTTTAAACGTTAGCATTGAATCGCAAAATAACTTTAATAACATTTTCTGTAATGAAATCGTCATTAAATTAAACGCTTTATAATAACAGGAAATGTGCGGAGGGTTTGATATAAATGGAAACTTTACTGTCAATTAAATTCGTGACTATATTTCTGATTTGAACACAAAGTAGTCTTATATTAAGTGCAAGTATAGAAAAGTCTTTGTCATTCAAATAAACTTGTTTTGTGTTCATCGCTCCCAAAGTTTTGACAAAAATCATGAATTTTTAATATTTTTTTGTCAATTTTTTGTGTCTCTTCTCAGAGAAAAAAACAAGTTTTGTTGAAATCATATGACTTTTTGCCTTAAATCGGATATCATTTGTAATTCAATTGTGAATTAGATTTATGTGAATATAATTCCAAATGTTTGACATAATTCAAGTTTAAGGTCATATCATAAGTTCAATTTATTAGGTTTGTATTGAAATTCATTTATACTATTCATTAAATTGAATTGAAAAGCGTTTGACTTAAATAATAATTATATTTATTATTTATATCTTGGTTTTAATCTCCACTGATATTATAACTTTCAGTTATAAACGATAAGATTGTTGTGATTTTTCAATAATAATTGAACTGATTTTTTCTTTTCTATCAAAACGTAATTATAATTAATAAATGATTTGCGAAAACACCTCTCACTAAATGAGTACAGAATAATAAAAAAGTTAACCATCAAAAATAGATTAATCCTAAAAAGAGGCTGAAAATAGTAAATACTTATTAAATATTTTTTCTTTTTTTGTTATTTTAATTATCATTATATTCGATATCATGACTTAAGGCAATAATTTTTCTTATATTGAAATGATTGCAATGAGTGTTAACTCATTTCAGATAATATTCGTAAAAATCATAAAAATTTCAGACTTTCGTTAAATAGTGTTTTATCTCGAAATTAAAATATTATTAATAGTTATTAAACTTAAATAAATTAAAGCATTTTATTTAAATTCCAATTTAATTAGTAAGTTTTTAATTAGCGCGATAAACCAATATATTTTTATCTAGCTCGATTAATGTGAATGTACTAGGCATATATACTATTTTCGAATATAATTTTTATTTATTTCGAAAAAATATGTATAATTTATTTATTAAACTACATGTCTTAACTTGGTCATTCTTTAGGGTGGTCTCACTAAATCAAAAGGTTGTTATCATTTTGATATTATTCTTGTTAGTCATTTAAAGTAAAATTTTCTTGTTCATTTTTTGAATCTTTTTTTTTGTATTAAAATAAAATTTTAAAATTAATCAGAAGTATATCATTAACCGAATATTGAAATATAAAATATTAGAACCAAAAACTAAATTAAATATTAGTGACCATAGAAATGACCCAAACTTTTAATGGGTTTTTCTACAGTATTTCAAAGATTAGATAAGTTTTATAAATAACTGGATAACCAGTGTTTGAGAGTCAGACGAAGCATAAGTCAAAAGTTGTTTTTAGATAAAAACAATTATTATATTCAGTGAGAGATAACATTCAAACAATAAAAACCTTAACATTTTTGAAAAATTATAATAATATTAACTTTCACAAAAAACTTTTCAAACTGACACTGGATATATATAAAAAGTTTATTGTTATTCATGATTGCGAACCGACATTAAATGACATTGAGCATTGATCTACTTTTGTGTTGAACACTACAATAAAGAAGAGAGAAAATGTTGATTGAAGTCATTGCCATAGAAACTGTAATTTAACAGTAATTTAGTTGTATTTGTGAGCCGTAGACCGCTTTTTGAAAACCTGTGCGCCTTTTCCAAAGTGTATAACCAACTCCTCTTTTCTCTTATTTAAAGGTTTTATTGCAATCAAACACTCACTTGAAGTCAAGTTTTTTTTAAAAACCTAAAAATATATTTTCTTCATATATATCCTAATGTCTGTCCTCTGCTCTCACACAAGACTTTGACTTATTTTCTAATTTAAATAATATAAGTTGTGTTTCGACGGAAGAAAATATTTTTATTAAACTTTTTTTTTATTGAAACTTAACTTTTGATAAAAGTTGTGATTAACTCAATTTAATTATTTTTTTTTATAATTAACAGATATTTCGTTGAAATATAAACAAATTTGTAATAAATTCAGTTGTGTTTCGAAATTTAAATTTCAGTTCATTTCAAATGTTTTACTCATTTTAAACGTAAAAATGAATTCTCGTATTTGGTTTGTGTGGAGGAGTTTATCAGTTTTTATACATTTAATTGCTGTCGGATTATTTGGATTTGCGCTCATCTTTCAGTTTGTGTACCCCTGGGGTTATAACTGGCAACAAAACGACAGGGATATCAAAAATTCCAACAACACAACTGAGCCTGGTGAATATTCTTTTGGGTGGAAATACAAATTTCTCACGTATTGGAATATTGTATGAATTATTTGATTAATTTATCATGATAATTTATAACTTATAAGTTTATAATTTTCACTATATTTACCAACTTTTGTTGCTAGTTTCAAAAAAAAGTTTAGCTATTGTTTTAATAAAACTTTTACTATAAAAATGTATGAAAAGGTTTTTTCCTCATTTATTATTAAGTAGTTATCCCTCACTGACTGTCAGTTTTAATAAATGAGGAAATATTTTATTAAATTTATTCACAAATTCGTTAAACTTTAGGAACATTTCAATTGAGTTCAATTTAATTCAAATTATTTTATGGATAAGATTTTTGATTTATTGCGAGAAAACTCACCGATTAATACAATTTTTAGATGAATTAACTTTTTATCATTTTTTTACCGATAATTCAAATAATTAAATCAAATTTAATTTCAGTTGAATTCGATTAAACTCCTCTTCAGTGATATGAAAATTGAATTTTGATTAATTGAACTCAAGTCTAGCCTTGACTTTGAATCCAACCAAACATTTGAAAGTTTTTGATAATTTGACACTTTTTAGGGCTATCTTTTAGAGTAAATCATGAAATAATTCGAAATAGAGCTAAAATATGATCAAGGTAATCGAACTTCATTTATTCTGTATATTCTCCTCTACCTTTATCTAAAAAATTACCATACACACTCACACACACACACAACTTTACGATTAGTTTTAAAATGAGATGATATTAAAATTCAAATTTTAAAATAAAATGCAAATGAAGTCATTTTTCTTATAAATTATAATTTTAAATAACTTTTTTTTTAACTTATATTTTAGTTGTGATCTATAGTTTGCGCCCACTTTTAATCTAAAAGCTGTTAAAAGGGACTCATTTTCATAAATAAAAAGTTTCTAATCTTAAAGAAAATGATGATCTCATGACTTCATTAATTATATTCGATAGGAAATACTAAAAAGGGGTATAATTGAGTTATTTGTATCCGAATCAGTGAATTCATTGTATGAATTCATGTAAAATACAAATCATTTTTTCAAAATAAATAGACTCTCGACTTGAGTGCAAAGACTTATTTTAGAATTATTTATATTTTATTATTTATTTATTTTATTTATTTCTTAAAATACATTTCAATTTAAAATTATTATTATTTTTTGACAGAATTTCCAATTTTTCGTATTTCTATTGCATTTGATTTGCGACTGTTTTAAAGTCAATTATTTGCCGACGAAAGCCATAGAAAGCAATTTTGTCAAACATTTGTTTCGAACTCGGGATACACTCTTTCATTCTGTGCTGTTCCCAATTGGATGGGTATGTGTAATGTCGTCAATTTCCCATTAAAAATGAATAAAACATAAGTGACTCAAAACAGAGCAATCATTACCTTTCATTAGACTATTTTAGACATCATTTCGAGTTAAGTAATTATATAATGCGTGTAATGAAAAGCAATCCATAGATTAAAAACAAAAATCAATATAAAAGTTTTATGTCATTATTTTTCCACAAGAATTTGATTTGCAATCGTTTTTTAGATCTCATTCATACCCTTTATGTCAGATAAATGTTTGAATCGATAATTAAGACGTTTTAATAACTAATTAAAAAGTGATTCAGTCTTTCAATTCAAAAACAGTTAATTGGGTTTAAATAAATAAAAAGAAAATGTTTTGTTTAATAGTTTCAATTGGATCTGTCATTATGTGAGGGTAACTTTTTGATAATTAATTAGAACACTTTGAACACCTTGCACAACTTGCAAAGTCCACATAAATGAGTTCACAAAAATTATTGTAAACTAAACATGAATTCCGTTTAAAAAATTGAGTTTAAGTTTTATTTTTTGAATAAATAAAAATGAATTCAATTGAAACAATGGGCGCACAACTGATTAATGGGGTGTAAACTCTACTTAAATATTTCCTATAATCAACCATGGCCAAAGGTGGGAGATTCCAAAGGGGTTAATAGTTATTTGAAGTCTGAGCCAAGAAGGGATTTTCCAAAATATACTAAATAAGCTATTTTTCGTATTTTTTTAATATTTTGTATTTTAAACTTTTAGCGACATTTAAATACAAAATTTTGAAAAAAAAACTCGATTTTAGTTTTAAAAATTATATTTTTATTGGGTTTTAAAACCGAAAAACTCTATAAAAGAAATTACACATTTTAATACTATTTTGTTAAAAATGTATTTTTTTCTCAAAATTTGCCAAAAAAAATTACCGCAAATTTTAGGGTGGTTTCTAAACCATTGAGGGATTTTGAAAAAAATTCTCTATTGAATAGATCTCGAAATCCTCTTTTTGTCCCATTTGCCACTTTGCCTACTTTGACCACTTTGGCCATGTCTGCTTATAATTGAGTTCACAAACAATTAGATCACATTCAGAGTATATTAAAGAGAAATACTATCTAATGATGTCTATCTAAAGTAACATGTTCAATTAACAAAATTACCAAGTATAATTTCTCTGAACCATACAGTTCGTGACGTCTATGTTTTGGGGCCTATATTTTATCAAAAAGGAATTTGTGGTAAATTCAACGCTTGAGAGTCGGAATCCCTGGTGGTTGACTCACATTTCCGTTAGTATCTTTTACTAGATTATCTCCAATTTGCCACATAATTATCATATTAACCCCTTTAGCACACGATTGTGGGCCCACTTTTAATACTGGAAGCAATCATAACATATCACCGAAGATCTAAACTTTTTATAGAAATGACAATTTTATTGATAATTATTGGTTCGTATACGACTTGGGTTTATTACCTTGGCATATTTCAAGAGATCTGGGTTTATGGCATATTAAGAAAGTCGAATACAACCATAAGAGTTATACTCTTATCCGGTTTTGCCCTTTATTTGATTGTCTTGTATTTCGTTGGATTACTTTTGCATAAGTTTTTATGGCCTAAAAGACGGCGAGAGGTTTGGCCTAAAAAGTGGTCGCCCGACGAGATAAGTAAAGACCAGCTCGAGTTCGAAGACTTTCGTGTGAGACAGGGGCTCATCAGATGACTCAACCCATAAATCATTTATCAATCACTCAAATATGTAATTAAGAGTTTCTCATATTTTTCTGTAAATAATTTCTTATATTTTTTATGAATTAATCGATTCTTTTCTCATTTCAATGAAATATTGTTTTTAAAAAACAATTCAATTATTTTAAGTAAAGGATTAGACTTTTGTTTTGGAAACAAATAAATATTTATATTTACAAAAATTTTTAAAGAGATGTTCAAAAGATAACCTCAATTACAGGTTTGTCGACTTCTTTTTAGAGCAGTTTTTAATTCAATTACCAGAATCTATGAGTCATGAAATGAAATGATATTAACTCATCCATCAATAAAATTGATAGATTTCGTGTTATAAACGCTGATTATTCAACAAATAAGAAGAGTTTTAAAAAAAATTAATGAACAGTTCATTGACTGTGACTTAACTGTATTTAAGTTTCAAAACCGGGTATTAAGAAAAGGATTGATTAGTAAAACACATCGAAAACAAGCGATCCATACATTCTCTGATTGATAGCAAATCAATGATAAGAAGTTATAATTGAATTCAATTATTAAATAATTGCGATTCAAATGTAAATCAACAGTAAGTGAACTAATCTGTAATTTGAGATAAGAACAGGTTGTGGTCAATGTTTTTATTTTATAAAAAAAAAAGTTTAAACGACTATATATTTGGCACTAATTAAAAACAAAAAAAAAGTAAATATTATTTTAAAAAGTTTTAAATAATTAAATACTTAAAAAGGATTAAAACCACAAAATGAGGGAATTTTTAAAAAAATTAGAAAACATTTATTAGAAATTAGATTAAACTTAAGTTCATATTAATTGTGATAAACATATGGACCATAAGTTTTATTAATTAATTAATGTTTTGATTAATTATTTTATTTATATTTAAAAATATTTGGAATTATTTTTCAAATTATTTAACAAAAAAATGTTTTACAAATTATTTATTATTTTAATTTATTGTATCGAAAGTAAAGTAATTAAATGCTTAACAGTTGATTGGTCTGATCTAAATTTAACCACGGTAATTAAAGATTTCCTTATTTGTTTCAACGAGTACTTATTTTTATTTAAAAGCCTCAGCTAATTGAGTCGAGGAATTTTAAGTATGAAACACATTATGTCACGACAAGTGATGGTTATATTCTTCCCATATTTCGTATTATTAACCCATATATGAGAAAAAAGAAGGGAAAACCCATTATCTTACAGCACGGCTTCCTCTCCATTCCCGATGAATTCCTTATCGCAAGAAAGGGATTTCTTAATAGAAATGGTTTGTATGTAGAGAACGGACACATAATTACAGACTGCAGTCAAAACTTTGGAAACACATTAGGATTTGTATTGTCTGCCTGTGGTTATGATGTGTGGCTCTCCAACTTAAGGGGTAATAAATATGCTAGAAATCACACCTCATTAAATTCAAATGATCACCAATTTTGGAAGTTCACCTTGGATGAATATAGTCAGAAAGACTTACCGGCTGTTATTAATTATGTGCAAATTAAGACTAAAAGAGTAAGAATCGGATATATTGGATACTCAATGGGCACAACATTAATGTTTCAATTAATGTCTGCACAACCCGTTTATTCTTCAATTATAGATCCGTTTATAGCGTTGGCGCCCGTCGTTTATATCTCCAAAATTCCCCGAATATTCTTAGGATTCAAATATTTGTATCCATTGTTTAGAATGTTTCCAAACCCTCTCTTAAGAACTGAATGGCTAAAAAGAATAATAGTTAAATTGTTTATTGACCAAGAACAATCAAACTATGTCAGGAAAGTAGCAGCTCATCTTTTGGATGAGTCGTCTACACTCGTATTGTCTCATTTTCTTCAAATAATGGCAAAGAATAAGTTCACACGATTTGATTGGGGACTAATCAATGACTTCAAGATTTATGGTAGGACTGAGCCTTTGGAATATCTCTTAGAAAGGATTGTATCCCAAAGAATAGCATTAATTCAAAGTAAAGATAACGACATATTCTCTGATTTCAAAGATATCTCTCGACTTAAACGTGAATTAAAGGTAAAACTATTACTCGATTATTGGATTCCCGTTAAGAATTGGACGCATTCCGATTATCTCTATAACCACCGTTTGGACAAATATGTCATTTCTGTTATAATGAAAATACTTAATCAATGATATTATTTATTGTTTTGTCATATATTTGACTCCAATTCTGTTGACTTTCATAAATACAATTTATTGTGAATTTGTTATTAAAATAAAAGTTTTTTTTA
>JAQIXI010002376.1:0-10493 GCA_034700165.1 Galumnidae sp. Gr-Ori-00277
GTGCATATACTTGATCAGTGCATTCAGTAAGTATAATAAAAAATTTCACTCTTTGTGGCTGAAAGCCTGGGCCTGCTCTAATTATATAAAATTAAATCAAATTAAAAATTTTTTAATCCCTTCTCTTAAAAATAAAATAACTTAAATAACATCTAATTATTTGTTATGAAAACAATTAAAGCGAATTTTGCGGTCATTGAACTTTACTTTCAAAACACATAATTAATAAAATATAATCTAGTATATCTGATAGATAAGAATTTGTCTAATTATCAATGATTTTCATGTTTTCTCGATTTAAATCATAGTTGAAAATCCCATTTTATACAAAAATTCATTTTCATTGACTCGAATTAAAAATAAGATTAATTTAAGAATAATTCTTTATTTGCTTTGAAAGCCATAAACACTTTTCTACTATAATAATGATTGCGTTCAACAGTTATTTTAGGAGTTATAAGAGTATATTGGAGTTATATATTGGAGTTTCAGTCAATTCAGACTTTATTCGAAACACTTATTCTTGTTTTTCAGATATTTGCAGTTCTACTCATTTATGTTTTTGTAGGTACTTGTAAGGTTGGTATAATTTACTATATATATTCACAATAGAAAGATTACAAATGTATGTATTTATTTAAATTTATTTATTACCAGTAAGGTGCAATTATGGTCCTGAAGTTACAGGGTGTACCAAAATTTTTCAATATTCAAAAACTGATTACATTTGACAAATGTGTACATCTCTAACAACTTATAAATTAAAAACTGAACTTAAACTTAAAAATAGACTCACTTTTAAACAATATTAAAACACAAATTTAATTCATACAATTATTAAACTTAATTTACACAATCTTTCACTTTAATAATAAATTGAACTTTACTTTCAAAACACAAACTTTGAAATAAGAAATTATTGGAATTTTATTTCTTATCCTTTAAATAAATATCGGTTTAAGTCTTATCTGATGAACTTCAACTTGAAGTCTTCAACTCCAAAAGAAGGTAAATAACTGATAACTCAGACTTTGAACTTTCAATAATCATTAAAGAAGAGCACAAAATGTGTATTTAATTATAAATAAATTTTGAAAATCTTTTTAAATGTTTTAAAATTTAAATCTTATAAAATGTATAATAAATTGTCAAAAAAGATTTCTCATGTATTATTCCAACCTTACAAGTACATAATTAAGTATCTCTAGTTATTTGGTAATGGTCGTCAACCCATTAACAAATATGACTTATCTTTTGTGTCTTCAGCTTCGGAGGATGTCTTTTGACTGATCACTTATTTTATTATTTGTTCGTTTATTACTCACATTAATTGGTATTTAATTAATTCTTATAAAACTTATTGCATACAACTGTATGCAATCAATTGCTCACTGCATAATCATTTACAGCTCAATCACATTAGTCTAGACAGAAGCCAACTCTCACTTTGGGACAGACATAACAGCGCTAATCAAATAAATAATTACTTTTTCAATGAATTAGTGACCCAAAAATCTTTCAAAATTTTTATTTTTTTTTATAATTTCTTTAAGTGTAATTACTATTTATTAATTTTTTTTGGTTTAATTGCTTTATATCATATTTAATCTTTTGATTTAAATGGAAATTATTTTATATTAAATGAAATTAATATTAAGATTACAATGAAATTAATATTTCATTAAACAAATAACTGTATATTTTATTAGTGATGTCATATCTAAATTGGGGATTGACTTTTGTCTAAACTTAACGCGATTTGGCTGTAAAAGGCTTTACCGTAAAGCCTTATTTTGCATTTACAACAAAGGTTCTACGTCATCTAAAATAAGATCACAAGTTATAAAGAGAGGGATTTTCGAAAGAGAAAGACCTTTCGAATTAAAATTGGATTAGAAGTGAACTAATTTCAAGAATTCAATCTAAAAATAAATGATTTAACCGAAAGACTTTAACAAAAATAATGAGTTAATAATAATAATAATACAAATTTAGGTTTAATTCATTTCCCAAAAGAAGATACAATTGTATTAATCCCGAAATCTATAAGAAGTCAATTTTCGTAATCATTTGAGAAATTTGATCTCTTTATTTGAAGCCTATAAAGTAAAATGATACATGCTCAAACATAGGTTTCCAAATCCTCCCTCAACAAAGGAATTTAGCAAAATCACCCCGAAAAAATTGGTAGATTCCCACTAGAATTTCCCATGGTAAATTTTGAGAGAAAATTATAAAAATGGTTTTAAAAGCAGTAAATTTTTAAGAAAATTACATTTTTCCGACTCTAAAACAAAATAATGAAATTTGAAGACTAAAAATCGTATTTTTTTAACAAAAAAAAACTAAAATCTGAACTTTTGGTTGTTTTTGAGTCCTAATCAATCATTAGTTTTCTGTCTCTAAATGACAGTTGAAAATAATGAATTCATATTTACTTGGAATAACCTAGAATATATTAGCTTTAATTTGTTACACATTTATTACAATAAATATATTGAGTCTTATGTGAAATATGGAAATCACGTGACTTTTTTTCTCATCTCTGGTCACAATTTAAAAATAAATACAAAAATTGCATAAAATTACTTAATATATAAAATCCTAGAAATGATGAAAACAAACATTTTTGACCTTTCTCTAACTCAATTTGGAAAATCCGTTTCAACACTGCCTTCGAATTAAAACCTTTTGGTCATATCTGATTGAAATAAAACTCACTGTACAAAATTTTCACCTTGCAAATAATATTTTTCATAATTTTGTTATAATATTCTAATTTATTGTGAAAAATGTGGTTCTTTTTGTTTTGTAAAAAATTCCTAAATAAACACTTGGTAAATGCATGTACTTGGTCAATATTTCATCTCCTGGGTCTAATTGAGTATCTCTGCACTTAGTGAGCACTCTATTAATATCATATTTCCTCTATTGATCGCAAATTACTTTATTAATATCATATTTATAATAATTTTCCAAAATTTAGCTCAAGTATCTTGGTCATACTTATTAATAAAAATAAGTTTAATAGAATATTCATTTAGTGTTTATCTAAACGGATATTATGTTATTCTAATCACATTTAAAATGCATTAAAAATTTGATTTGACTTATGGTTAGTCTATACATGACTTACAAACCGATGCAATAAATCCTGAAATAGTCTATAATAGTATATAATTGTCTTTTCAGAACTCTTTTCTCAATGAATTTCATAAAAATCATTTAAATATAGAATAAATTGATATTAATAACCAAAAACGGAACTGTCTTTGAATACAGATGTGTCCGAAGACTAATTCAATTAAAACAATTTAATTCATAGAAATGTGAGTAATATTTGTAATTATTTTCACATTTAATTAATGGATTCTCAGTTTTAGTGAAGTTAATTGATTACCTCATATATGTCCCTAATGTCCACCGATTCTGAGCTCTGATTTTGTTTGTCAGTCAGTGATGTATTTAAAGAGGGAATCACAACGAGTTTCGGTTCATTCGTTTCTTTTACTGTTTCTTCAATAAGTCTTAACATTTGTTCACTCATTTGATCCAAAGACAGATAGATTTGTACCACTTTTCTGTTGGAGTTTTCTTTTTTCATTAAATAATGAATTTGTTTAAAATGTCGCATAACTGTAGGCGTCTGAGAGTCAGTCCCTATTATTATTATACCTGAATAACACATTTAGGATCAATTATTCATTAAATATAATTACTTTTTATTATTTATGATATAATTTAATAAAAATTCATTTATGATTTCATTTCATATGAAAGCATTTGATTGGTTTTCACCAAAAAGTATACTAACTTTCAGTTATTTTTAAACATTAATCAAAACTTAAACAATAATTTCTAAATAAAAAAAATCAAATAATCGATAAAAAAGAGATTAATTTCTCTAAAACCAAAAAAAAATTGGAAATCATTTCTCCAAATATTAAGAGCTTTGGATTTCATATAATTCCCCAGAAATGTAGTCAACCGTCAAATAAGTGTTTGTTGTCTTACAAACAATTTTTAACATCAAAAACATTGAATCAATTTTTAAAAAAAATTCTCTTTTATTAATGAAAACATCGAAAAGAGTGTATTATAAGAAAAATCACTTAAAATAAATTTAAACTTTAAAGCCTTAAAACCTATAATAAAAATATCAAATAAACTTTTAGGATTTAACGAGAATAAACTTAGAATAAGCTAGCAAAAAGTGATTGCATAGTGGAAATCCTCTTTGACATTTACAATTGTTATTAAACTTTACATACATCTGAAAACTTCTCTTTAAAAAACAATTTCTTTGGTATTTTCTACTCTTTATTATTGAAAATTTATTCAAAATTAATTCTAAGGAAGAGATCAAATTGCTAGGTCTAATTGATTCAGCTAGAATACTAAATTACCTAGCTTATTGTAAAGAATTTCCAATTTTCGTTATTCAATATAAGGGATAATTCAGTGAATTTAAATAAAAACGAAACCCATTATAATGAAACTTATTTAATATCCTTGGTATCATTTTAAGCTTATTATGTTTATTTTTAAAGCAAGCAACATCTTAACTAGATCTAATTAATCTTAGTTAGAAAATCCTAATTTTAAAAGTTAAAGTTTAATTTGAAACCAATCATAGAATTACTTACTAGATAAACTTACTAGATTCAAAATAGAATATAGATTTTAAATACATGTATAATATTTGAAAAATCAACTTGCTTAAATATTTTCTTTTAAACCAAATGTTTAGATTTTGGGCTGAATTTTTCTTTTATAATTTTTGTTGAAAATTAATGATATAAATTACCTTGCACCTAAATAATCAAAAGAAACTCATAAACCGCTTGATTTTTAATAAATATTTAAGGCGTAAACAATTAGGTCTATCCATTTAAAAAATATATATGACCTTGCTTTCTAAATTAATATGCTAATTTAGTATATTTACAATTAAATCAAATAAGATATTCACTTCTCATACAAAACAACTCATTAGAATTTGACATTTGTCCCACAAATGACTCTCTTGGGAACCCCTGCATTAAATGCCTTAAATTAGTCTATTCTTATACAAACAAATTCAATACAAATAGTTGTGTGAAATGTTTTAATGTTTTCTTTTATTATATATAAATATCAATCTTTTATAATATATAGATATCTATTAATTAGTTGAAAACTTTAACCGTTAAATTCAAGTTTGACCAACTTAATTCTCTAGGTTCTGGAACCTTGGAAATTTGCATCAAATTTATTAATACGTGCAATAATTTTTGTAATTATAGTATACTATCAACTTTATCATAAACAAACTTTCAAAATATGGATTTCCGTTGAGATTAAACTTTTAATGAAAAACAAACTTTTAATGAATGAGTTTTCTATTTGTGGTTAAAACTGTTTTCCCATCAAATATTAAAATATTTAAATCAAAAATTTTGAATAAACTATTTCTCGATTACATTATTAGTCATTTGCTTTAAAAATTCAAAACAAGCTTGGTCAAATATTAGAGCCATTTAAATTTGACAATAAATTATTAATGAAATATTTTGAAGTGTTTTAAAATTTATTTCGTTTAAATTGAATTCAATTTTTTTTTTGAACCAAGATAAGTTAAAATTATCAAGGTTCTTGATAATTGAGTTGAGATAAAATCTGTTTACCAAGTAATCAACTTTTTCTACAGTTAGAAAACTTCTTATTTTTGGGACTCGAATTACTAAATATCACAAAAAGACATTTTTTGATGTAATAACAAAAAAATGGCTCATCTTTTCAATTATTTCAGGCATTCCTGGAATGAAAATATTATATCTAATAACCGACACAACAATAGGTTTCATATCTAACTTTAATAAAAAAAAACAAACAAAAAATGTCCAAAAAATAATAAATTTGTTCGGATGTTATGTTAGGTTAAAATAAAATAAAATAACAATGCATGGGTTAACTTTTACTTAATAGTTCTCTCTCTCTCTCTCTCTCTCTCTCTCTCTCTCTCTCTCTCTCTCCCTCCCTCTCCCTCTCCAGACTTACATTTAATATTCGTTGAAATGAGTTTTGAGATATTATTGAGTTGTGAGCCGTTGTCCGTCAAAACATAGGAACCTCTTATTTCAATATGACTTTCAGAGAAAATTCGTTTACTTCCAGTAATGAAATTCAGTGCTGAAGACGTGTCAGTAATAATTGAATTGTTTTTCATAACCGATAATATAACAGATTTCCACTTCATTTGATACAAGAGTTCACTCATTAATATTATACCATTTTTATAGTTTTTTGTGATTCGAATAAAATAATTGGAGTTTTCGTTATTTCCTATTAAAAGTGTTTTACACTCAAAAGTAATCACATATTTCTTATATAAATCAGTCAAAACTCGAGTCAATTCACAGAATTTGTTGTCTATCGATGCGATGATTACATCAATCGTTTCGTTTACAATACTATTGAAAATTATTGGGAATTCTGTGCTCTTTTCGCACACCTTTCCCTCATTAGAAAGTTTATTCATATCAAAAAATTCAATAGACTGGGATAAATGATATTGGCGAAAGTTATCTAGTTCACTTTTTAGACACGAAACATCAATAATTGAGTTACAGTTAGAAATGACGGCTACTTTCAAAGCGATTACTTCTGAAGTGTTCAACAAAATGAATATAAAAAATATGGAAAACTTGGAATAAGGGACAGCCATAACATTGATAACACTATTTATTACTATCAATGATTTTATCTGACTTTGAAATAAAATGTTTGATCAAGTGAAAAATGCAATCGACTCTAGTCTAACATCAAATTCAATAGAAGACATTCATGTATTGAATTTCAGAACAAAAAAATCTCTTATCGATCCAAATGAGAGCGAATAATGTTCTAGAGCAAACAATTTCGTTTCGTATCAAATTAAAATCTTATTAAATTTACTAAAATTAAATTTTATTGCCTAGTTTCTATTAATCATCATGGACTTCAACTTTGTTGTTAATATCATATTGAATTTCAGCTTGATAACATACCTTAATTAAATAGTTTCTATCCATAACACTAGAAATGCTTTACTTATTATATAAAAAAATTATATAAAAACTTTGAATTCCTTTCTAATGATTTTCAAAAATATTCGACCAATAAATCAATTTAATGAACAGACCTCTGGTTTTCAATATAATTATTAATTAGAAATTCGTTTATAAGTAGAGAAGAGAAGTTATTTGCCTTAATTGAAGTGAAGTAAAGCAAATATCATTAAATTGTTGTCTATGGAGTCAAGAACTGATATGTCTGTCAAATGATTGGCTTATATTGGATTACTTTATTTTGTCTCACATCAAGTGCTCAAAAAAATCCAATTATATTAAATATATTTTTTACCAAAAGTTATGAAACTATAGTTTTTTTTATTATCAGTTCTTTCTATTATTGGAATTATCTTTTATTCTGTGAATAAGACTCGTATTAATTGTAATAAATAATAACAATTCCTTAATTTAAAAAAGTTTTTAAGTCCAAAATAATTGGATATTATCCAGGCTAATTTGATTTACTATTAATAACGAATAAGAATATACTAAAATAGTCTTAAATAAAAGCATTGATTTCTAAACGGATTTTAGTTTGAAAAAAAAAAACAGTTTACCCACTGATGAGACAAAAATAATTGAATAGATTTCCAGAAATAAAACAAAAGTCATATTATTTTTCTTTTAGATTTTGTTTTATTTGAATTCTTAAAAACAACAAATCATAGGCTAATACTGTATTCTATGACAGAAAACAAAACTTTTAATCAAAAGATTATTACATTAATATTGAAAAAAACGAAGAAATAAATTATAATTTAATAAAAGAGATAATCAAAAAAAAGTATTTGTTTTATGAAATTCTTTAAAATGTTTGATAAGATAAGAGAAAAGGAATTACTTTTGAGACACTAATGGTATTGAAGTTATGTTTCACATAAATATATTGCCATTAAATTCAATTGAATTATAATATAATAACAAGAATTTGAATCTTTGAAAAATTACACAAAACTAAGAGAAAAAACAAAAATTAATTAAAACTAAAACTGATTTTTAGAATCACTGTTTGTTTTTGAAATATTTATAATTGTTTTTCATTGAAATCGATTTACGAATATATTATAAATCAAATGAAATATAAAAATCAGAAAACTTTGTGCCAATAATTCATCTTTTTTTTTGAGAAATGAATGCATCGATTCGTGCAATTAATTGATCAGATTTTTCATAATTTTGTGACAATTTGTATGATATACTGAAAGTAAAGGGATTTGTGTGCAGCCATACATTCCTATGGGTTGTGATAACTAACACATAATTTGAAAGTGTGGGCGTCCTCTGAAAAAAATGGTTTGTATTTATAATGGCTTTTTTTTATGGATTATTTGTCCGACTATTTCAAAGATCCTTTTTATTTAAGAATGTTTTCAGTGATTTCTTCTATCAATTATTGAACAAGATTATTACAATATTAATGAGTAAGAGTTTAGATGCAATTCATAACATAATACGAGCCTCTATTCATATCGAATCGATGTGAGGCCAGTCGCACATCATTCGGACAGAATGTACCGAAAGGACAGATACAGTTACGAGTGATGAAACTGGAGTGCGACGATTCCGTTATTCCCATACAAGCGTCGGTCAGTCCACATACCGGTGCCTATCATTTAAATGAAAATTCAATTAACTTTCCATCACTTATGTTATCATTTTTAACACATAATAAGCAAATAAACAACGCTCTAGGCAAATTCAGAAGTCACACTATGCCTGACCTGACATCATCTCTAAATTGTATTCATTTACCGTTAAATAATAAAAGAGTATTTGAAGGGATTTTATTGACTAAAACTCTTTTTTTAAAAATAAGTTTTTTTGAAGTAAAATATAATATTATATAAATGGAAATAATATATACATATAAATGCATATAAATAACAGATATTTAATGTAATTCTCGAGTGTTTATCGAATTCTAAAACATAACATATTATGGATTACATATGAGCTCAATATTTGCCCTATTAAACTAATTGCCTTGCTTATTTTTTAGCTACAATTTAATTCCCTTGATTTCTTATTGCTTTTGCTATAAAAAATTCCCCTGATAATGTGCTTAAGTAAAGTACCGAAGCTAAATATCTTAAGTTATTACTTCTCAAATAATTTCTGCTTTAAATTCCGTACAAAATTAAGGTTCTTAAGAGAATTACCTAGCATACATTTTTAAAAAGGAAATGAATATTGTTTTAAAACTAAAATTTAATATTAAAGAAAAAAAAACATAAATTTTAATTTTTTTTATATTAAAGAAATTGTTATCATGTTATCAATAACTAATAATACAACTGATAGGAGTGGTCTCAATGTTAAAACAATAGTTGAGAGTAATGTCTGAATACTAAAAATAAAATTTATTCAAAATTTCCAAAAAGTGGTAACAAATCTAATCTAAAAACTTGTTTTATATATAATCAGTGATTATTAATCATTGATTTTTTTTAATAAATAAATGAAAGTTTCATTGTTTTTAAGTAAAGTTTTATTTTTTAAAAACTATAAGACATTCATTTGTACAGAAGAATCTCCGAGTTGAATAAGATTTTCTTGTACACTTTCTCATTCACAGCTTGGAGATTCTACTGTACTATCAATGATAGTCTATCATTTGTGGTCGGAAGACATTAAAATATACCCTACAATCTATTAAAATAATTGTTGTGTTAACTAATTGTAGTGTTTTTGACTAAATGGGTTTATAACAACATTTCTTTATAAAAGAATAATTATTGTTAATTTGAATTAAGTATAGACTTTTAAAGGTATACTTGGAAACAAGAATGGTCAAAGGGGGTATTCCGGAATACCCCCTTGGAGAAAGAATTGGTAGGCCCCCTATCGAAAAGAGGAAAAAAATCGAGAAAAAAATAGGGATAAATCGGAAAAATTTAATGAAAAATCAGTAAAATAGATGTAAATAATAACTTATTATTCTTATTATTAATGAGAAAAACCATTGAAGAAAACTATTGAAAACAATACAACCAAACAAAATAATACAAAAAATACATAAAATTTACAATTTTAGAGTGAATTTTTCGTAAATTCAATGATAAAAAGTCGTTTTTTGTGTCTAAAGTGATAAAATACGTTAAATATGATTGAATTGTATTTATAAGGAAAAACACCTAAAATCACTTAATATGGGTTTTATAGCGATTTTCTTAGAACCCCTGGAGTCAGACCAAAATACCCCACCCTTACACCCCCTTAGATCGAGACCTTTGGCCATCCCTGTTTGGAAACAATGTGTTTAATTCTAATAAAAATAATTGTAGTGATTGTAAGGGATTATCGAATTATTAATTATTAATATTTATTGAAAATATCGCTAATTATGAAGAAATTCTCAAAAAATAATCAATATTTAGATTATTTGGTTTTCAAATAAAATTA
>JAQIXI010002377.1:0-10492 GCA_034700165.1 Galumnidae sp. Gr-Ori-00277
CTGTCAATTTTCTTACACATTCTACTTAATTACAGCCATCTTTTGGATTTTTTTGCTAATTTTTTCCGATTATTTGCAATTTTTCCTCAATTTTTCTCCTCTTCTCGATAGGGGGGGGGGTCCTGTTTCTTCGGCTCAGGGGGGGGGGGGTATTTTGCCAATTTTTTGGCTCAGGGGGGGGGGGGTATTTTGAAATACCCCCCCTATTGGCCATGTCTGGTAAAAACTCAATTAATATAGTCTTTTTTATAAATGTTTGGAATGAATCACGTGATTTTTACGAGTGTTAATGAATGAATAACATTTGTAAAGTCGAAATCGGTTATTTAAAATGAGCATGCCTTTTATGCCATATATCATATAAACATAATATACTGAAAATATAAATCACATGTCATGTCTTTTCATATAATAAGTTTATAATAATTTAATCTTTTTTTCAGATCCTAAATTTTTATATAATGGGTCTTAAGCCCCAAATTTTCTAAGAATTTTTCTAGAAATATTTCTGGAAATATTTCTCGGTTTTTGAAATTGTTTCTAATTGTACAACCCTAATGGCGAATAAGGGGATTCAAAAATCTACCACAACGGAGAAATTTGGCTAGATCTCTTTCCAGTGAAAAATTGGTGGCCCACTATTCGGCTCCTATTCGTTGTCTTCTATTAAAATTTGAGGCAAATTTTGTTTTATTTTTGTTGGAAATTCTAAAAATGGTTTTAAAATCTCTAAATTTTAAGAAAATAGGGTTTTTCGTCTTCAAAACACATAATATTTTGAAGACTAAAAGTTGCTTTTTTTGACTAAAACTTTAATTTTGTTTTTCGTTATTTTTTATTTATTTATTTAAAAATGATTAGAAAAGACAAAAAAAAATATCCAAAAAGTACTTTAAAAACGAATTATATTTTATTTATTTTTAGTCCTTTTAAGTAATGCTCTGAACCCCTCGAATTGACACCTTTGGCCATCTCTGCACTTCACAAAAGTGTGAAACATCAGAGTCTTTGCTTTCGATCATTTTTATGATAAAAGATCATCACTTTTGAACAACTTTGAGCTCAGAATAAGATTTATCCTTAGTTTTTAACAACAAATCATTGATTCGGAACACATAAAGTGAATAAAAGTTATTAGAAATGACTATAAAATGTTACTAAAATCATTGATTTCAAAGATAACCTCTTGGGAAAAATGTATTACCCCTTTATATTTTGTGGGACAAAAATCAAACAAAAAGTGTAGTTATATTTCCTATTTTTGTTGAATATTTCAAATATTTGTATTTAGATTAAGTAAACAAATTTTAAAAGTATTTAATGTGAATAACATTAATAACTATTTTATAATTTGATGTAAATTCTGTTCTAGGTGCATTTAAGCTCAATTGAAGCTCAATTTTAGTTCAATTCTAATTCATCCTTCACTTAATATTCAAAACGATATCTTCAAATCTGGGATAAAAAAGATGAAAAAGAAGAGAAGTGGAAGCCATGACCTTCACTGGAATGTCGAATAATTAATAGTATAGTACAGTATATGAGCATTGATTGAGCCATAGAGTACTGGTGCTGAGCACCTCCATAGGCAACTGCTTTATTACCTTATTTAGAAGGGAATTAGCTCCAAGGTTTAAAATATAATTCAACTATTCATCAATTAAATGGAATTTTTGGACACTTCTATGCATTGATTCCAATAGTTTTGAAGGTAAACGAGCAGATCATCAGAACATTTGCCAAAATCTAATTAAATTCATTTTGTTTTATTGTTTTTTCTTTTGAAAAATTATGTCCTAAACGACCGATTGCTTGCAAATGCCTGACCCAAGCAGATGAAGCACAAAGAGCCAGCAAGTTTTAATTTATTTCACTCAAGTATATGACTTGAATATCGTTAATAAAATCTCAATTCAAGCAAATCATGTCTTTAATTGGACGCCAAATATACATAAGATTTGAATTAATGAACTCCTTTTGCCTTCTGTTTACTGCCTCTGCTTTAGGCTCTCATAAACTTAACTCTTTTGAAAAGCATTGAAATTCTCGAATCAATTGGAAAAAAACAAATCTTACATTTCATAGATTTTAGGTAAGATTTGACCCTCTCTTCACTCTCAAGTCCAGAGTCATAGAAAGTTCAGCATCACTGGACCAGTTGCTGGTTGTCATTTCTATGGATAATTTGGATCAGTTGAATAACCCTTTCAAGGAAAAACACTAAACACTAATCGTAAATATAAATTATCGGCCAAAATATGAGACCGAAATATATTCAATATATTAATGAATAATAAAATTTATGCCTCAAAACACTATTCAAAGCCTTTTAACTCTTCTTTTTGTAAAATGAAAAAAAATGAGTAAAAAAGTCAATAAATTATTAATTTCTGAATTTTTTTGTTTTTATAACTTTTCAGATGAATTCCTCTACCCTTTCGTTGATGGCTTTCCATTAACTCTGATTACTTGAAACTGAATTATAATTTTTATGCCTTTTTTTCTCTCTTTTATTATGAGTTTCGAAATATATCTTTTCTTATTGAGAGAAAGGGTGACCAACTGCTAAGGGAAGTGATTTTCCTTGGCAATAAATTTTCAAATAACTAAAAAGGAATCCTTGAAAATGATTGTCACAAATCAATGCAATAATTCAATTGATTCGCTTTGGATTTCTTTGAATTTGGTTTCATTTGATATACTCTTTGATCAAAAGCCAAGTTTTAAGCCTTTTATCGATCATTACTTCGATTACTTTTTGCAACAATTCATGCGATGATTGCGATTAAAACTTTTTTTTAAAAAATAATAAATAATTTATTAAACAAAAATAATTTGTGATAATCTGTTCGTAATTATTAATAATTGAATGTTAGGGTAATATAAACTTGAAATATACCTGAATTTCTGAAGAATGTTTCGGATGATAAGTTCAACCCTTAATTACTATAGGATTGGATTCTTATTTTTGACATCAATCAACAAATTTGCAAGAACTGTTGTCAAGCACATTTTCATAAAAAGCAAGTAATTTAATTTACCCCAATTGGTGAGACAGTAAATCTTGACTAGAATCAATTTACATTTGGGTCAAAGGTTAATACCTCGATAATGTTGTAACAACTTTTATCATAGAATTGAGACAGCATTGAATTTGAGACAGCAGTTGGCAAGTTCAAATTTCTTTTCAAAATATCAACATAAACTTTAAACTTGCAACATTTTAAAATGAAATAGTGAGTAATAGGATATTTGCAAGAATACTCAAGTATTCTAACAAATACTTTTTTCGAAACACTTATTTGGTGAAAGCAATTTTATAGCCTTAACTCATCTTTTTTTTACTGTTTAGCGATTCTGCCCTAAAATCCTTTGAATCCTTGAGATTATGTCAATTGAGAGCAAAGGAAGTTCTGAAAATAATTCATAATTTGATTCAATTCTAATAATTAATTACATAAAAGCATTTTTATTAGGGATGAGTCAAAAATGTGAATTACTAAGGACTTTAATAGATCAGAACATCTCATTGACATCACTCCCGTTCCCGAACTGAAAAAGTTGGCTCTCAATCGTCTCAATCCTCTGAGTCCTAATTACTAACTCTGGAATAATAAAAAGTTAACAAAACATTAGACAATAAAAGTAAAAATTGTGGCCAAAAAACTAATGCTTTTCAGAGAATTCTTATATTTGATGGTATGAACGTGTCTTTCGGGTGGAGCCGACAACCAGACCATTATAGCCGTCCGTTTGTGGTACACGTGATTCGCAATAATTGAAAGGGATTTTTATCTGACTCCAGGGTAATATTGGTACCAAACTTTAGGGACGAACCCTTTTTATTAGATAATTGAAGAACGAAATAACAAAAGTTTTGCCGCAGTTTTTGATTTACTCTCCAATTATGTATTCATTAATGAGATGTTAACCTTTGTTTCGGTCGACTCTCGCAAAACCAGATCACAACACAAGAGACAAATGCATTGAGTCATAAGAGCCGCACCCAATCAAAGTCACATTAAATCAATGTTTGGTCATTTAATCAATTTTTAATTCGACTGTTAGGCTCTTGGGGTCATCTCTACCCTCAATTGTACCCAATTATCACTAATAAATTATCCAATAACATAATCTAGCTCCATTTCACCTGTAATTCCATTTTATAGAAGTTAACTGAGCGGTGAATTTTTGATTCAAGAGATGTGTTGTCAGACTTTTTATGGAAATTTTGTTTAAAAAGGTGTGCAAAGTTTAGAACTTGTTTCGGGTTAAATTCAGGTGAATATTACCAGAGATGAGTCCAATCAAAGACAGGAGTCAACAGTCAATACAAGAGTCAATGGATAGGAATCCAATGTTTATGAAAATAGTTTGCAATTAATTTAATTGTTTTTAAATGAATTATAAAATAGTTTTGTATTTATTATCAATTTTTACAAAAGATATTTAATACTGGAATTTATCAGGTCTTACATATCTGAAATAGGTCTGGGTTGTTTTATTTAGAATATTCCAGAGTTATCTAGTACATTATTGTATTAGAAATAAGTATAAGACATAATATTGTAATGCTTTTATTGCCGGATAATTTATCGTCAACTTTATTGTGAAATAATTAAACAAAATGTACTTGCAACTATTTCCTGTTCTAAGAACAAATCACTAACAAGATCAAATTAATAAGTAAAATACTTATAATTACTTTTAATTAATTTAGAAAATTTAGTACTAAAAGAAGATATCCTTTACTTTACATCAATTCTTTTGCTTTTCTATAATTCTTTAAAAGTGTTAATCAATTAAAAGATTAGTGAAACTCAAAAAAAGTGTGAAAACAATCGAAACATTTTATAAACATTTGCTTTAATTAACTAAAAAAACAATCGAAAGTATTGCGATTTTTTGATTAATCAATTAATTAGTTTTAGTGTCAGATATGAAGTTCAGACTATTTAGAGAATAGACATCAGTTATGATGTCTTTAAATCACAGATCAGAACTGTTTTCAGACAATTTTCATAATAAAATATTAATGAAAATAATGTGTCATTCATTCAATCGAAACAACAAATTGAGACATAAATCGGACATAAAATTATATTAATTTATTTATAGAATTAATTAATGGCTAAAATTAATCGGCGACCGATATCTGCGCAAAACCGGTCAGTGTTTTTTCGTCGGCCACTTCTTTATTATCGGAGGGATTCTGAAAATCAGATGTAATTTGTTTTTTGAAATTTGTTTTTCAAATATTCTTTCAATTATTCTTAAAAAAAATATATGAATTCTTAAAGTTCTTACTAAAGCAAAAACTATTGATTTAGAGTTCGTCTGATTTAAAATTAGTTTATCGAGATTTGCGGCCACTACTATGAAGTCCTTACTGTCCACCAGACCGGCAGTTATCAGCTCCTGGGCTATACCTTCAGCCGTGTCTACAATCAAATAAATGGACTTTAATTTTTGAAAAAAATGCTAAACATTTTATTCAATAATTATAAAAAATGAGACAATAATTTCAAATTTCATTTGAAACCCAAATATTTAAATAAATAAATAAAATAATTATTTAATTAAATAATATAAAAATAAATTATAATTTAAATAATCTCTGAATCAATGATATGAAGACACAAACCTTTGTCAACAGTAAACTCAAACCTAATATCGTTGAGTTCTTTCTTAGAGTTTCTTATTCTGAGCACTAAATTGATTGGATTCGAGACATTATTCCCAATACATTTGGTTTCGGTTTCTGCGATAGAGTCGACACTTTGATTGGAAGAGACGTCAGTCTTATTTGAATTTTGTTGCGGAATATTATTGTTTGTAACACAATTGTTATCAGAGGGCGGCGTCTCTTTATCGGGATTGTCGTCTTCATCAGAACTCCAAACCCAATCTCCGGCCTCTGTTCGGTGAAGTCGTCCACTGGCTCCCTGTCCTCTCCGACTGGTTTTGGCCTTTTTAGCCCTTTCCTCAATACTCGGAGCGTTTGATAATAACGTTTTTTGCAAATAGTTTTTATCCTAAATTTAAAACACATTATATTTGAGTCAAAAGATTTTGTTTCAATTGAACCAAACCTTTGCTTTTCGAAAAAATTGGTGTTTAAGTAATTCTGTAGCGGACGGCCTCTTAGACGGGTCTTTCTGTAGGCAATCAGTTATCAGTTTTCGTATAGATTTGCCGTAGTTCTTGTACTGATCCTTCTCGTCAGACACCGATTCCAGTGACGGCGGATCGTTTTGGAGGGTCAACATTAGCACCTGAAACAAATCAATTAATTATCAAAAACTTAATTTTATGAGAACTCACTTTCATCGGCGGATATTTATGATAGGGAGCGGTTCCGGTCACTAACTCGATGGCAGTTATTCCGAAGCTCCAAATATCTGCTTTGAAGTCATACCCAGTGACCTGTTCCATGACCTCTGGGGCCATCCAACAGGGAGTGCCCACAAATGTATGTCTAGACTTTTGGCGCGAAAGGTCGCCACCGGTGGCCAACCACGAACTCACACCAAAATCTGACCAATAATTAAAGTAATTAATTCACTTCAGACTAAATTTATAGCTTCAGTCAATTACCAGCGATTTGAACGGATCCGTCGTCTCCAAGAAGTATATTTCCGGCTTTAATGTCGCGATGGATCTGTCCGTTGGCGTGAAAATATTCGAGTCCTTTGAGTACTTCCCGGAGGACAGTAGCGATGGTCGCCTCATCGAACACTCCGTGACGACAGTCTTCAGCTTTCATTCTGTGCTTAATTATGTCGAGAAGAGAACCGCCGCCCAAGAGTTTGATGATGAGCCACAGCTCTTCTTTGACCACAAAAGAAGTGTAATAAGTGACGACATTTTCATGATTACAGGCACTCATTGCTTGGATCTCTTTAAGTAATTCATCCATAGATGTATTCCATTTCTCTAAATTGATTTTCTTGATGGCACACCTCTCCCGTCGTGGCTTACAAAAGGCCGTATGGACTGCAGCCGTTGCGCCCACACCTGAATTACATCCATTAATTGACAATTAAATCTCTTCGTCTAATAAATGGTAATTTATGTCAAAAGTTTAGAACGACTGACAAAAGAGGGATAAGTCGTCAGATAATTGAAGTCAACATTAATTAAATGTCAAATGAAATGAAATTATTTTTAAAAATATTTGTTGACATAAATCTCGTCATTCATTGACACAAATGTAAACAATTGACACAAAACTTATCAAAACCTAATGTAAAGGAAATGACCGACAATTGAGGCCTTTATCTGACAGATAAAAGACTTCACATGTCTTTCATTTATGTTTGCATTTCGGGAATCAATGGATTAAATGACACGAAATAGAAGTCAACTAAAGGCAACTTCTGGTTTGGATTTGGAAAAAAAACTGAGCTTTGGTTCAATTGTTGGAAAGGGATGTATGTTTACGCACCGATAACTTCACCAAGTTCATAGTCGTCAACATTATTAGACCAACCGGTGGTCGCAGTGTCGCCGACTTCAGCCATTTTTGCGGCCAATAGTTGAGCACAACTACGACGAGTGGCGCTCTCTCTTACGTTGTTTGTCATACCTGTGCTCTTACTCTTTGACAACTTCTTTTGCTCACCATTTCGGGGATTTCGTAATTTTACAGCATTTGTCTCCTCTTTGAGCAGATCTTTGGTGGCGCTTATCCTTCGGTATATACCGGGTGACTGATCCCCAGCGGCCGAAGACTTTTCTGATAGTTTAAAAGTGGCCCTATTTTTATACGAATTTAATTTTATTAAATTTAATTCCGGAATCACTTCATTGTAAGAAGTCTTTAGTTTAAAACACTTTTTCGCTTTAAAGTATTGCTTCAGATTTAGTTTAAAACAATGGAAACACATTTTTATATTTAAGTCATAAAACTATTGCAAAACATTTACACAAAAAAAAGTCAACAAAAGTTCTAAAACATTGAAACTTAAAATTTGTAAACTTTTTTAGAATTTGAATAATTATTTGGAATTAACTTTTTAAGTAAAGAATAGAATAAAAGCAACTAGGATATTGATGAGTACTGTTGACAGTGTAGACAATATTTGACAATATTGACATGGTAATTTTCATATTTAAAGAATTGCAATCATTTGGCAATTGTTGGACAACTAAAAGGAATCAATACATCTGTCGCTTAAATAAATATCTATTGAAATACTAATCGTGAATATCGACCAAACGATTGGTTGGTTTGCCTTTTTATACAGCGATCAGCCCTTTATCAGCCCTTTTGATGGGTATCTCATCTGAGCCAAACAAAACTGCTTTTTTGTGAATAATTATTTCATTAAAATAAATTACCCCTAATATGAGAAAACTGATGTATATCTCAGTTATTCGGAGGCAGTTCCTAACCTATCATTTATTGAAGAGTTAAATTTAAATAACTGGAATACTCACTGAGTGGTAATGGCTATGGGCGCTGACATAGTGGCCCTTAATGGCAACTGTTTGAGCCGATGCCTAACGGCTTCGGTTTGTTTTTCATTTAAATGACTCATAAGTTTTTCCTAACGTTTCTGCGATTCAGGATTTGGGACACAAATACACGATTTTATAATATATTAGTGTTTAATAGATTTCCAGTTTTATTATAATTCAATTTAACAAATCTTTAAATCACTTCATAGAAAAAACATTAATTATTTGATGAAATAAAACATATAATTGAGATCTTCTCTCAAATATTCAGACGGATTATACTCTCATCCGGTTTTAAACTCTTCCGTTAAACTCAAAATTATAGCATTAAAATGAAGTGAAGTATAATTCAATTTTTTAAAATAACTCTTTTATAGAAAAAGATTTAATATTTTGTTTCATTCGATGTTTTAATTTTTTCAGTTTTCAATGTTTCAAATGAAAACATATTTAATAATATGTGAACCAAAAAAAATGTTATGAATTTTGATATTAGTGTCAAATTAATGCCAAATCATTTCTTCTTTTATTATCACTATCTTTATGGCAAAGATTTATTTCAATAATAATTTTGTTTCACTTATTTTTTTTTATTTATTTTATTGTTTTTCTACTATGAGATTAACCAGGAACATATATTCCTGGCCAATCAATTTTTATGTGAATTCAAATTAAAAGTAATGGAATTTCAAGAATTAATAACATTTTTTATTAAACTTTGAAAGAATTGATATAAAAGTTGTCAAATTAGTTAATACTTCGAGTATTTGTCATTTAATTGTGCCTTGGTTACCCTAAAACAACATACAAATGTAATTTTTTTTATGTAATTAAGGAAAGGTTGAATTCTTGTTGATTTTATTCGAATTTGATAGTTATCATGGCTATTATCAACAAGTTCTTTTTTAAGTTCTTTTTTTTAACTCTTTATAACAACATGGTAAATCAAATAAACAAAATCTTTAATTTGATAAAAAGTTTAAATATTCTTAATTGTAATTTGATCAAGAATAATTTAAACAACTTCAAGGAATGACTGTTAAAATCAGGAAATAATAGTAAATATTTTGTCTGATCTTAAATCGCGACAAAAACAGAGTTTAATAAATTTGTTAATTCATTGGATATCTTATAAAATTGTCATAAAATTAATTCATTTGTTTATAAGAAGTTAAAAAAAACAATAAATTTTAAGATTCGTTCGGAAATCCGTATAAAAAATCTATTAATTATTAAATAATTCATTAATTTCTTAACTAAAAGAACTGAAAAAATAATATAACACTTAAAGTATTTTATTGTTATTACACTCAATAAAAAATTAAAGATAAATTAATGAGATTTTTGGCCAAGATTACTAGATTGGCTAATTAGATTCAGTTAGCAGATAGAAAGATGATAAAAAGTTTAAAAATTTATCTTACTTATTGGCTGAAGCATACATTTAATTTTGGAAATATTCACAAAAACAACAAAATGACAAAAAACAAGTTTATAAAACGTTTTCCTGATTTAATCAGAAAATAAATTGTATAAAAATTGATAGGCCCTGAGCACAGGGCTAAGGCACAAATCCCAGGACTGAATACAACATTTAATTATAATAACGGTTTGGGGCAAAACTTATCACAAACTTTTGAAGAGCACTCAATAAATGATAGCAATTAATAAATTTATTGATTTGCTATCCGATAGTTGTCTCAACTCTAGTTTCATGAGAGGAGAGGCTTTCATACCATTTCACTATAGATTCATCGAAATCGACGAATAGATTGCAATTTAATGACAAAACATCAGATCTGATATCAAAACCAAAAAATGATATAAAATGATATTCACTTTTTTGTTATTCAATACATATTTTAACTTTTTTCACTACATTTACGAAGTGATATGTAGTATATGTATTTGTTTTTCACGCACCCACCCATGTTGATAATCCATGCACTTATCTTACTATGGCCAAATTCATAGTTCAAAGTGAGAAGCATATTGAAACACCTTGTTAGCCCTCAGAAATTTATAATTT